>JBBPNY010000706.1:0-12937 GCA_038091165.1 Rubroboletus pulcherrimus
AAGACCTTCGAGACGAACTGAGATGGCGGGAATTAGAAGGCAAAATGGCGAGAGGCAGAGGCGGAAGGGGCAGGTGGTGGAATTCGATGGGCACAGACGGAAAAGCTGGAGGTACAGACTTAAAAGGGACAGGCAGGCGAGAGCAAAACGTAGCGGCCACAGAGTTAAGCGGAGGAGGCAGTTAAGAACAGGGAGACAGCAGACGAGAGACGAGCAGAGACGAGACTGGCTGAGACAGAGCTCGTTAGATCAGACCGACGATAGAGTAGAACCCGTATAACTCACAGGAACAGGGCAGAGCACGGCGGATGCAAAGACAGGCGCAAGAAGATCGAAGAGCGATGGATGAGAGGTGGCGTACGAGGACAGGGAAGGTGGGGGGTGTAGGATGCGAAATCGGAGAGGTGGAATTCAACAGTGCGGGGCAGAGGCACGCGAGAGGAAACACAAGGAAGCGGGGGGATGTAGTAGGCAGGAGCGGAGTAGGGGGGGAGATGGGAAAAGGCGAGCACTGGAATGGACTGGGTAACGACAACCCCAGGGGAAGGAAAGTAGTGGGACTGGACGGAGAGGATATGGCGAGACGGTGCAGGGGAGAGGGAGCGCTGGAAGAAGTGCAAAACAGGCAGAAGGTCACGATGGGGACGATGGGGACGAGCAGGGGGCGGCGGCAGGGGGCGGCAGAGGGCGGCAGATGGAAGGTGAAACGCAGGCAAAAATCGGGCGACAACTCGAGAGCAAGGCAAGATATGGTTCTGAACGAAGAGGATAAGACAGAAACAAGATAAACGGAGGATGGGGAATGGTAGCGCATACTCACGGAGTAGAGGTAACTGTGCGATCTGGGTGATAGAGGAGCTACTGGACGGTAGCGGGTCTGTAGCGAACGCAGGAATATGTCGCTTAAAATAGCCCGAGAAGTCAGGCAGATGCGGGGATGCGTTGACAATGATACGCTATACAGACAACGAGGGAGACTGATGCAACGAGGAAAAGACGATTGTCGTAGGGTCGATGCAGAGGGCGAGCTAGGGGGGAAGAAAGACGTTGGAAAGGGTATACCGACACGAGGCCGAGCAACGATCCGGAAAATCACATTGCAGCAACGCTTAGAGTTCGAGGTAAGCAGCACGAGGATCAAATAATCGCCTCACCCACAGGTACGATATCTGATTGGGTAGAAACATATTAAGATACCTGGGAAGTTCCGTTAGTGGAACCGAGAAAGGTCAGTCACGGTGGTCAGAGGCCGCCGAAATACTTAATCTTGGCATATAATTAGTCAATGGGATTAATCAAACACGAACCAAACCAAAAGGCGGACGAAGATGTCAATGAACAGGGAAGAAACCCACGACGCCCAGGGAACGCCGATGGAGAAAACAGCAGTAACCGCAGTACGACGAGGAGCATACATACACCTATTGCACAACGTTACAATTGTTGGGACTGTGCAACCATTAGTGCACCGCCAGTCAAAACGATTGCTCTGGCTCGCTGCTGTTGTTGGGGCGTTGAAAGTCGTGCTGCAGATTGTCGCTCAGCGCGTCAGCGGTGAAATTACCGACTTCTTAGAAATTGGTACTAGTCACGTTACCCACCCAGTGCCCAAGTACTGTCGACCGGGAGAGAAAGCTTTCTCGTAGTCCAGGGCCCCTGGAATCACCAATACCATGATATACTTATAGTCAGTGAGCCGGAAGCAAAGCCTTGTTCGAGTTGGTCTCGGGCAACAATTACACAGAGCATCCATACCAGACTCAGCCGATACGAGCAGAGAACCAAAGATCATAGCACCCAACGAGACGATACACAACATGGGAAACCTCTCGCTCCGTCGAAGCTCCTCACGTATATCCAGACGCCCAACGTCTACCGCAGATTAGATGTCTATGCACCCCACACCCTAGGCAAGACGTGGTACGCCAAGCCCAAGTCTGCCGCTGCACACCTGTCCCATCAATTCCGCACAGAAGCTAGGCTGTCCTGAGCCTTTGGGGAACGAGCTAGGTGATTATTCGCTCTCCGAAATGAGTGCAACAATCATGCTAATTGAGAGATGAGGTCGGAGGATTAGCGTGAGGCAGGGGAATACACACCGGTACAGGTAATAGAAGAAAGACAAGAGATAGAAGCCGAGTTTCATAAAGCTCTCTTTCTTATGTCCAGAGAGCGTGCGGAAGATTTCAGTGGCGTCATACATGTGGTTCTTGTTTCGTATCCTGTTCAAGTGTAATGAAGACCAGGAATGAACACACGATCAAGGGACACACTTGTTGGCATTATAGAGCACAAGAGGGAGATTGAGTAAAAATGCAACCCATTGACCCGAGAGTAGGAAAAGAATGGTGAGAAAAGCATGAGCTATGTTTTCCGGTAGAACAAACTAGGGGTTACATGTTGTGAGTACGCGGAGGACAACCAGTCGTTGAATTACCTGGTTGAGCTTGTTGCAGAGATCTATGGGATTGATGTAGTCGCATTCGAGGTCAGAGAACATGATGATCTATGTTGCATGTCAGAACACCCTTTTGAGGTGGACCAGTTCCGGGTGACGTACGAAAAAGACCATGGTGAAAAGCAGTCCGGCGGCCATAAGGACCGAGAACAGGAACAGCCAACCTGTGTGATGGGTGAATAGGACACAATACTTAAGAACGTGATACGGCCAGTGCCCTAAGAAGACGCACCAGCTCCACCCATATCGTATCAGCTTGGCGATGAGAGTTCGTTGAGAATGAAAATGGCCGCGTGGGGTGTAGCAGCTACGCGTCTTTTGATAGTCAGGTTTTGTGAAGGTCGAGCTCACGGTTGTGTGTGGTGTCGACTCAGGTCGATTTCAAGTTTGACGCATGCTCCCGTTTTCTGCCACACGCCAAACAAGCGCACACAGCGGTCTTGAGGTCGCGTCCAGCTTCGCCACATTTTCTTTCCCCAACTACCATCATGTCCCTCTTAGCCCGTCTCTCCACCACTGACGGTGGCCCCGTACGTCCAAAGTCTGCAAATCGAACCTCGCCCTATGTGCGTACTATACGATTCGCATCCTCCGAGGCTGTCCATTGAAAAATAAAATAAAATGGCCATCCTTGGCCCTCCACGCGCGCGCGCTTTATCGCTCTTAGGCCCGTCCCTCTCGGCCCCCAAAAGGCGATTCAGACGCACAATGGTCCCATGACTTGTACGAAGACCCAGACAAGCCTTCGCTCTCCTCTCGATTGTCTGCTTCTGCCGCCGCCCCTCGCAAACCCGACTCCCCCCTCGTCCAACGCGCAATCAGAGAAGCCACTGCCGCAGGCGGAATAAGCATCAAGGGGGCAAGCACTAGCGCCAATGGCAACGTCGTGCAGGTCGACGGTCTCGTGAAGGGCACCACTCCTGCCGATGTTGAGGTGTGTCTTGTACCTTTCTCATTTCCCTGCCTTTTTCCGATACGATATCCGACAGGCCATCTTCCGGCGGTGTGGTCCTATCATCGCCTCTGACCTCGTGGCCGACCGAGCGTCTGAAAACGTGATTGTCCGACTGACCTTCAAACAAGCTGCGCATGCTGCAGCTGCGGTTTCCAAATTCGATAAACAACCTGCAGATGGTCGTATACTCCGCGTCATGATCGTAGGCGTACAGTCTGTCGGTCTCTCTAGAAGACTTGGCGGTGTGGAACTGGTGAACGAGAACGGGAGCGTTGATGTGTTGATGGGCGCAGATGATGATGCCGGATCGTGAGTCCTCTTGGATCCGTCCTTGTGAGCTCTACCCAAGTCCATTTCTGCGAACAGAAAATTGCGCTCAGATTCAATCATGAACTTGGATCCTCGTGCCACAGTTCTTGTCGCACCGCCAGGGGCGGACCCCAAGGCGCATAATCATCAGAACAACACGCGACCAGAGGTCCAGCGGTGGCAGCGTGGCGGAAGGAGAGGTGGGCGGGGTCGACGTGGTGGTGGGGCAAGTGCCGGTGCAGCCATCATGGACTTTGATTGAATGAGTTGGGTCATTCGGATTATTATGTCGGCTCACTTGAACACCTTGGGATCTGTTACAAGTATCACCACGCTAGCTGCATCCTCTTGCGCACATCTCAGTATTTTACAGAATTGTTATGTATTTGTTGTGCTCTGATCTGGTGGTACGTGTGATTTGGTGAGGGCTAGAAACCACCATACCCGTTCTAAAATTCGACCTTGCGTACTAGGACGAACTTGGATCCGTATCTGACATGGACACTTGTCAAGCGGCGTTGCAAGAAAGAAAACACATTGCAGGTGCTTGGAGACCCGCGTTTACCTCGGACTGGCAACGCCAAGAAGGCCCGACTCCAAGAACTTATCATCGGTCTCTCTGCCGCATCACTTGGACATGCTCAGGATTTGGAGTTGCATGCGACGTTTTGAAGGCTTCGCTTCAAGCTGCCACAAGGTTCGAACAACTTCCCACCAAGGAGTTTGGACTTCGCACTCGCCGCCGGAAGGCTCAGGCTTTCGGTAGAAACGGATCATACGCACCTTTGAATGTGCAATGGTGGTTCTGGACCTGTCTCTCGGGAGCCGACCCTCGCTCGGCGTTCGGTGGCATGTTCCATTCGCTGAACTCATGCCGAATGCCCACTAGTTGGTCGAAAGTATGTGGGCAAAATACTAAAATTAACAGACTATTGACCAACCACTACCAGCTACGTGACAATTTCGATTTCGATTCTGAATTTGTTTTGTACGTTTACGAGTGGCGAGTGCAACGCATAGTACGAAGCGGGACGGCATGTTGCCCGATTTCTATATCCCCCAGCATTACGACCGTTGCGTTGGACGATCGTTTGAGGGCGGCTCATTCTGACCTGGATTCACCACAGGTGCACTATTAGTCCGAAACGATGACCACTGGTGCGATTATATCGGCTGTGGTTCATTTGCCTTAAAGCCTGTCCCACCTGGCCACGACTGTGCCCGCCACTCTTTTCTCTCAAAATCGTCATTGATCCTGTGCAGTCCTTCGTTCTCGCTCGTCCGGTGAGTGTGATACGTTGGCCTTCACTACGTCCGGACTGATGGTGCAAACATCCACACCCATCCTTTGTACAGGAATGTCACATCTTTTGTTTTGGCCGACTATCACGTTTTTCTACCCTGTCGGAAACACCTCGGCAGTCTGCTTGACCGAGAATCTGTCCCCTGAAAGCAAGGCAGACATCCTGCTTCTCGCATGTGGGGATCCCAGACATATCTTGTACACCATATACGCCAATGAGATGAATCCGTTGACGTGTACGTCTTGTTTTGCTCAATGATTCGCCGGACCTGACGCACCGTAGCTCTGCGGACGTTTGACATCACTTGTTGCGACGTGGACGTCGCTATACTCGGTGAGGCTCATCCATCCCCCCTGTTCGTCTCCTGAGCGTTCCCACTAATTTATTACAGCGCGTAACGCTTTACTGTTCACCCTTCTCGCCGACGATGGTGTGCTAGACAGGTTGGACAACTTGTGGAACCTCTTCTACCACATGTTTGTCGACCAGACTTCGCTCTCGATACTTTTCGAACAATGTCGTAAGCTCGTCGCTTTGGCGGAAAGCGTGGAGACTTGGAGAGCTGGCCCATATGGCCACTTCCTCACTGCTTGCGATGCTGCAACGCTTGGAGAGCTTCGACGCGTCTGGACCACGTACCTCGACACAGCGACCCTCTCCTCCAAACAGGTAAAACGCTTTGAACAGCGCTTCGTCGACGGCATGAAAGAGATGTCACGAAAAAGAGGATCCGGAGGGACTACGACTGCAGCTCGTTCCGCGGGACCCCTCGCGTTGCACGTAGGGCAAGCTGTCTCGCGCCAATTTAGCAGTTATTGGTCTTCCGGGATTACTACCGATGACGGTGGACAAGGCCAAAAGCGACGCCTGACCGTCAATCCCACTTTTGCTTTTTCCAACGACGGGGACAAGTTTGCCGTACACTACGGAACGGATCCCCTCAACGGATTCCATCTCGCGGAGGCCTTTGCGTCGGGCAAGTTTACTCGTCCTGATGAGCATATCCCATCACACGAGGTGGTACGCGTCGCCAAGGACCAGTTTTCGCGCTGGTGTACGTCTGTGAGCCAGCGCTTGAAGGGCAACAACTCCTCGTTGCCTACATTCGTCATCCGAATGTTTGCCGGCGACGCGTTGATGCTCTGCCAAGCACTCAAGTATTGTGAGGTGACACGGTCCCCGATCACGCCGTACAATGTCGCTGCATGGCGGTTGTCCACCATCACGCTCGACCACCACTATTATGGGCGCAATGCGCTATCGCCGGCCCCACTGTCGTTCAACGTGATCGACACGTCGAATATTCTGGATCACGCTGGACTTGTCAATGTCCTCGTCGTCACGGCGCCGCTCCTGTGCAAAACACATTCGGCGACGCTGTATACCGAAGCGCTTCTCAGGACGCCGGGCGACGACCCGTCTCAGGCAATCCTGGAGCACATTTGTGGCGACCTCCCGACCATGGCCCTCCTCTTGGGCATCATCCCCTCGACGTTTATATCCCAATTCACTACACGTTCCAATGTCTTCGAAATCCTGACAATGATGGACGACACGAAACAGTATTACGAGCGGTTGGCCTGGAAGGCGATTGGGCCCGGAGGACCAAGGGCACAGCATCAGTCTGACGACGTGCCGACACCCCCCCAGCGCCTATGCTTTCCCCCGGAAGACCTTGCTCGCTTTCTCTTTCGCGTCTATCTCCACATGTTCTCCGACGAGGACGTCAGGTCCCGATTCCAGCTCCTTTCCCTGTCGCCTGAGCGTATGCTCCGAGAACTACAACGCTCCGGCGTCCTGCACTACAACCGCCGCTCCTTTGCCCTCTTCGTGCATTTCGTGAAGACGAGGGTAGAGACGGACTGGTATCGCGCGATGGATCTATTTGAGGACTTGGTATTGGCCGATGGGCCGTTGATCACGGGACAACATGCGTACCAAGAACTTTGTTGTCAACTTCATCTCCTTGGTGTACACACCACCCAGTGGCTGTCTCCCCCGGCTCTCTACTGTCTCCGGTATGCAGGCGCCACTCCGGACAATAGCGACCTCGGACCATTCCGCGACTGGACTCGGCAACATATCCCGTCGGTCGTCACGCTCGTGCTCGTCGTTCCCCGAGATGCCATCGCGAGACTCGAGCCTGACTTTATGGCCGTCGGGACCCCAGTGTTGCAATGCGACATGCACGACGAGCCGCGTCAAGACTGGTTCGCCGTCACCTCGGCCACGTTCGGGTCGCTGCGCGTCTCCGGCACAGGCGAGCACCGGATAGGCGTCGTCATCGAAGGCGACGCGGCCAAGACGACGGGTACAGAGACCTCTGCGACGCAACCGCCGTGGCGGACCAGTGCGCCGATGATCATCACCTTTTCGGTCTCGTCCATGTCCGTGATGGACTTTGCCCAGAACCCGAGGGCCACGGTCGGTTTGGCGTTGCGTACCACCGCAGGGGTGACAGCCAAGTTTGCAGATCGACTTGGGTTCAATTTGACGGTGTTTAGGACACAGTTGGCGGATGCGGAGCGTGTGTTTGTGTTGGCACGGCGTCCCGTCGTGGGTACGAGCATCAGCACCAGCACGGGCAGGGGTGCGGGTGCGAGTGTGGGCGCGGTTATGGCTGGTCACTGGCAAGAGGGTATGAGGGGGGCTTTATACCCAGAGCAAGCCACTAGCGACCCGGATATGCCTTGTACGAGCGCAAACGTACAGGTCCAGATGAACGACATGTCCTCTGCTGTCCAGTCCTTCACCGTACGCATCGACGTCACGGATCCCAGTGCACGAGCGGCCCTTGCAAACGCGCAGACAGTTCCGACTGTCAGCTCCGGCTCGGGATCGCCGCGAAGCCTCGACGTCCGCGTGAAGATAGGGACACACATTTATACTGTTCAGTTCCCACTCCCTGTTGATATGGCGTGTCTGAGACTGCGTATCGCGAGGCAGTCGTCGTATATCGAGGTAAGTCGTGTTGGTACTTTTATGCCAATGTCGCAGAGACATGGAATTCCCATCGCATCGTTGACGTTGCCGCCCTGTCCTTGTCCTCTGTCCAGGTCGTAGCGCCTCCCGCTCCGTTCGACGTCCGACCTGAGCGCGATCTCTCGCACCGGTTCGCATCCTTGTCCCTGGACCCCAACGACAACGGCACCCCGACGCTGGGGAGTATCCACCATATCAACCTCGACCGATGCCCCGCGTTCAAATTCCCCCAAAACTCGCTCAACTGGTGCCAGATGCACCTCAGCCTCATGTTATCGGCGCTCGAGAAAAGGCGTGTGCTCCGCGCCGGGATCGGATCGCCAGCAACGAGTCACACCCCGGATACGCTCGTACACGTCAAACAAACGCTGTTCCATCTTTTACGCTCCGCGGCAGGCGCGGATCCGGATGACCAACGCCCAGGAAGAGTATTCGCGCTGTTCGACACGTCGCGCAAGGTGCCATATCTCTATATCGTCGTTGCACGCATGTGTTTGGACGTTGGGTCGCACACGGTAGTCGCGGACGCGTTCGTGGCGCTAGGTACACCTGCTGTGCAGGCGGCGCTGCGTGATGGCCATGGTCAAGGACTCCGACATCCAGACGACCTTCAAGCTGGGATCCGGTACATTGCGACAGATGCAGACGAAACCGCGGCGTGGTTCCATCTCCTCCCGCGCCTGACCGAACGGTGTCGGACGTGGCCGCACAAGGCGACGTGCGTTTACCGTACCTCGAAGCAACACCAGCAGAGGCCCGGTGAACACTCGTGGGGAAGACTGGGCCCGCTGTGTACGTGCGGCGCAGGGATAGGCACTGAGGTCCCGCCAGGGCAGTTCGAACGGGTCGCACCGCACCTCACACGAGCGGCGTTCAGCCCACTCTTTGCGGTGCCGTACTTGGAGGAGGTAGACGTGCCTGTGGGCGGCCCGGTGACGGGGATGGGAATGTTTCCGGAAGATGTGACGCGCAGTGCCTCACCATTGGGACACGACCGGAACGTCGTCGGCGTGGAACATCGATGTCGGTCGTGTAGCAAGGTGGGTGGTCTCACGTGCAGTCGGTGCAAGCGTACGCGGTACTGCTCCAAAGAGTGTCAACGTACGGACTGGAAGGCTCACAAGAAGGATTGTCAGAGTGTCTTTTGAGTCGGAGTGCGGGTCGGATCTGGCATAAGGGGTAGTAGGAGTGTAACTTGGTATAGTCGATACGCTTTTCAATTGCAAGTTGACAGAGTTGGGGACTCGGGAACGGGCAAACTGAACAAAGACAGATCCAGGAGACGATGACGAACGGCCTGATCAAGGACGGAGGACAGAGTTTTGGATAATTGTACGACTCCAACCACTTGAAGAACGGATCTACATACAGTGCGCTTGCAACGCGGGCCTGCCCAGTCTGCAAGTACTGGGAGGATGACTCGGGGCGGACTGTCACCCGAAGGTGAGCGTCCTGTGGACAACTATTGCTAGGGACGCTGGCCACTCACTTATCGACGCAAGTGGTTACCCTTCTCCGAAGATAGGGGTCCCGGTTCGGTGTCGCAGTGGGGGATTAGGGGGCGGGAGAGTAGCGACCCCGAGCCCGCGAAAGCTCTCACCAAGGGGCTTCGCTGGCTGTTCTCAGAAGATGATAGGCGGTAATTAAAAAGATGCTACGAGGCATCGCCTCATGGTGCAAGCTGTATAGTAGTAGTAGTAGTACATAATACCTTTGTTCAGGATATCCTCTCCCCTCTACTCTCACTGACTCTGAAACTGGCCTTCACCAACGACCAATCGATCATGTCAAACGCCATGGAAAGCCTGAGGGCTGGCAAACGTGGCCCTCAGCTTTTATTCCAGACGTCCGGTGCCGGCCTTATCAAGGGGCTAGCATACCAACCAGACGGACGAGAACTTATGGCTGCCACCAACGAAGCTATCACAGTCTGGAATGTAGAAGGGATGGAGCTAAAAACCCACTCCGGGGTGGCCGACGGAAGTGATCGAGTTCCTAGCCTTCATGTGACCCGGGAGGGTACGTGGATCGTCACCGGTGACTTGGACGGGAATATTGAGGTGTGGGGGTCACCCTGGGATCATCCCAAGTATGACTTTAAAACAGGTCAACGGTGGACATACAAGTATTTTATCCCCAAGATTATCATCTCGCCGGACCATCGATTCATCGCACTTAGCGGACGGACCGTGGCCATTCGCAATCTGGATGGGGGGAAAATTAAACGTTCCATCGATGCCAGTGGCTGCGACGGGACCCTGTGGCCCCTGTGTTTCTCTCCCAACGGAGACAAAATCGCGTGCTACACTGTTCACCCCGACCTGGTCAAGGTATATGAGGTCGAAAGCGGTGCCCTCGTTTCTAGTCAATATGAATGTTATGGCCGGTGTGTTCTGTGGTCACTGGATGGAAACCACCTCTTTTTTTCATCGGCGGCAAGGTACAAAATAAAGCGATGGGACGTCAATACGGGAGAAGTAATTACCTCAATTGATCCAGCATGGAAGATTCCGCCGAGTCCTGGTTATAGTATGGTGGAACTTAACTTCGGGGTTCCGTCCTTCTCACTTTCCCCAGACGGTTCGAAACTTGCGCGCGGGTCCTGTAATGGTACTGTTTATTTCTGGGATGCAACTTCTCTTCATCCCCTCCCACACTGGTTGCAACACGAAGAACGTGTAACCGCGATTTGTTTCTCCCCCTCCGGCGAATTCGTGGCATCAGCAGTAGGATGGCCTGGAAAGGTCTATTTGTCGCGAGTACCCTGGTTGGATCCCATCGAGGATCAGGTAAATCCATCGTTCAATTGTGTTCCATCACTACTAGTAGCACTCATCATATCCATCTCATTCGTCTACTTTAGCTCCCTTCCGTGCCGACGGGTGGTGAACAACTACGGAGTTTCGGCCTCTTCACGTTGGATGTGAGAGTCCAAAGCATGGTTTTCCATTCGTTTACTCATCCTTGTCCGTAGTCGCCTGTGCCAGCGAATCGTTCCCTTGCACTCTGTGTTACCCAATTCAGACCTCCCGACTTCGCAAGCAACGGAACGACCTTTGTCACCTATACCTGACTCAGGCCACACTCCTTCGGGGCCATCATCCCAGTCTGATAGAATCGATCTACAGTCGATTCTTCCAAACCCTTCCCTGGGGTTAAATGAACGCCAGCCCATATTCGAATCCCGCCTACGCGAACTCATGCGAACGCTCATTACTCTTGTTCATGTATAACCAACGACGTATGGTTGACAGGTCTACCTCGCAAGCTCGCAAGGCCTTCGTGTTCCTCGTGACCTCGTTGCTTCAAGCGGACCTCTGGACCTGCAACGCACTCTTCAGGATGGAAGGGAAGATCTAGCCGATTCTCATCAGAATTCAATGTCAGTGTGTCGTCTCGTTGCTCCTGACCCATCTTCTTTGCTATTGCATCGAGCAACGACGAAGTGAGGATGCCTATATCGCAGCTTGACCTTTATCGTTGCGAGATGTTCTGGCCATTTCAGGGGATCTGCATCTGCATTTGGGAATCGTGAACACATCTGACCTTCATCATCGCTCCTACAGGCATGCTACCCAAATCGAGCCTTTGACCTCTGTCTTCCGTTCTGCACCTAGTAATGACCCCAAGAAGACGCGAAAGATTAGTAAAATCAAGGAAAAACTCGTCGACATGCTTCGTACGTCTTACTCCATCGCATCATTGACATTCCGTCCGTCGACCCACCATCTATAAAGGCGACATAGGGTTTAGATTACCAAAAGGTCGACTCCCTTGGTCGACTCTCGAAAGCGAGCTTCAGAAACAAGGGTACGCGATCCTCAATTGGCCAGAGGGCGTCCCCCGCGAGAGAGATAAAGGTGTCTATAGTCTGGGTGCGGAAGAGGCTGACAGGCTTTATCATGCGCTTTTTTTCTCTGACGACCGGCGGCTCCGGTTTGTTCGTTCTGACAGTGGTATGTTCCCGTGCATCGACGGGTGGTTCCGTTGGACGTTGGTGTTTACTTGGTTTACACCCCTGATCTGCAGACAATGGCGGAGGCGTTCTCTTGCCTCGTGACGCATCGGGCTCAGACGGGTCCCACGAGGGTGAATGTGTCCGCGTGCCACTGGCAGGCCGGAAACAGAGGTTTAGAGTCACGACAGCGGAAGCATATGCAGAGAGTCCGTCCAAGAGGCGGCGTGTGTAGAAAATACGTCTCGTCCTTTACGTTGAAAGTTTAGAATATCCTACACGAGTTTGGTGTCTGGTCTGAAGGGCCCCGTTGAACTCCACGATTTGGATTTAGCGGAGCGGAGCGTTCTTGATTTAGAATACATGGTGGGCTCCCTCAGTTCCACGTGTATGTGGGACACGCGCGTACGATCTATCCAATCCGGTTAAAAGGCTCGAACCACGAGCGCTAGCAGGATACCGTCACCGCACGCTACAAACCTCGACCACGCGTCCATCAAATCGAAAGCGTCCTCGCCAGAGTCTCACAGCGAAGAGATAAAACGTCGACGCGCAGCGTAGACATGTTCAAACGTGCGTCCCTCCCACATGCACGAGTCTATACATGTGCCACACTGACCATCGCTATCTGAGACAGGCACTCGATCCCACCACCCTAGTACCCACGTTCACCCGTTCCCCCCCCTCCGGCTCTCTCACCCACCCTTGGCCGAGGAACAAGGAAGAGTGACAGAACCCAACGTTGACCACCGGACAACGTGGGGTTCGACACGCCGTCGCACCCAAAAGCGCATGACCAAGCGCCCACCGCGTCGGTACCGGTGTACAAAGACGGTGCCTCCCGGGACGGGGGAACATCGCGCGAGGCTCACCGCTCTTGGCAACGGACCCCGCCATTCGAGCCACGCCTTGGCCGCGCCGCGCCGCTGCTGTAGAGCGTAGCGCAGGCTTAGCGTGTGGCGCGATAAAACGGG
>JBBPNY010000707.1:0-12910 GCA_038091165.1 Rubroboletus pulcherrimus
CCGGAATCGCATCCCATCCAGGCGAATTCGCCACCCCCGGCCGCCCCGTCCTCGGGTACACGAACACCAGCACGGGTCCTTGGAACGACAATGCCCGGAGATCGACTTCCGTTTCCCCATTCCCATTCCCATTCCCATTCACACACCCTTCCCCCTCCCCCGACGACGTCCCGGTGGCCCGTAATAACACCGACACTGGAAGTTCAACCCGCGACGTGGCGCTGGCACGTAGGTGATCTGCTGCCCCGTCATCCGTCGGTACGGGCAGATCGCTTGGGAGCGCCGACCAATCAGCGGGTACTGATCCGTCTGCCATCTTGGTCATGGAGTGCTGAGTTGCTGTAGTACTGAACGTCGAACGAATTATACCTGTACGATAATGGGATGATGATGCACTGAGAGACTGGTAGGGTCGTCGCGGTCGGACCTTGGTACCTCGTGATACGAGCTACTAGTAAGCAGGCAAATGAGGAAAGAATAGCCTAGCATGCACCACTACCAAACACTCGACCAATTCTCATGTAGAGCCGAGTCCGAATTCAGATACCAGCCCAAGTGTGTCGGGGTAATTTACATGCATATTCAAGTTAGAGATTGATCACGCTGGCTTGGAGTGCTTGGTCTTGGAATCATAATCATTTTCAGCTGCAATGATTCTTATGAACGACGAGACCTCGTGTTCTCAGAACGTAATAGAATACAAGTTATGGTGTTATATGTTTGAAAGAATTGCGCTGCAAATGATAGGCGTCATAGCATTAGATTCGCCTTGCTCAGGCGACCAGCACCTCTGACATTCAAAAACATGGGCTTCATGACCCAGTAATCACCAGGATTAGCTCATGATTGCGGAATGCTGTCCATTTTCCTGTGATTCTTCATGAGCGACTGACATCCCATGACATTCGCATTGTCGCTGCCGCGAGGATCAGGAAATGTTCCAGTGACTCTGGGAAATGGGCACACCGATGCTGTGCTATTGCATAGAGCCCTCAGTTGATCTTCGAGACGTGCGATAGCCTGACGATTGTCTAAGGCAAGCTTAACCTGTTCTACACCATCAGCGGGATGAGGACCAGGCATTAAGACGATCGTACTTCAAGCTCTTCGTAGACCTTTTTGATCGAAATGGTGCACGCCGTAATCGCATGGATATCCGCATCATGCAGGAAGAAGCGAGCAATAGAGCTTCTTTCCTTGATCCCCATCACGACCCTCTGGAGGCTGTTGAGCTCCCTAGAGTGGTTGCAATTATGCGCGTATCCCCTTGCTCCAGCCTTCCAAGGCGACATACCTTTGAAAAGAGCCCAATGTTCTCTTCATATCTCTGGACAGCTGGGATTCCGCTGCATGTTGTGTGATCTCCTCCAGTAACCATCCAGAATTATCTACCACTTGAATGATTGCATGGTGTATGCCGCCCATTCCCTTAGAAACCTCTAAGAACAGCGCTCAGTTGTCAATAGTAGAGTACTGACCTGGATCGTTTGGGCTATGCGTAAGACTGTCCCAATTGTTCCTCGGAGTAGGGGGAGAGAGGCTAGGTCCGCCACTTGATGAGCAAACCTGAGACCTGTGATCGTGGCTAAGAGTGCATCTCGGCGACCAGTCACACTACAATCCAAAGAGGCGGTCTCTGTTGAGCTGGGCGGATATGTGGAATCACAAGAGGCAATGCTTTCAATATCTATCGACGAAACCACAGACCAGCTAGATTCGGAAGACCAGGTTGTGGAGGAGCTGCTGAGGATGGCATTCCGCCGAAGGCCACCCGAGGGATTTTGTGGACCGATTGTCCGACGAGCTCCGTTACGCATCTTTTGCCAGATCTTTTTATAATCTCCTCCAAGTTGGACGAGGGAACGGCCTAAGTTTTTTGCTGCAGCTGTTTCGTGAAGTAGCAACTTGCGGTCAACCATTTCCCGCTGAATTTGCAGTGGTGTGCGCCGCTGATGAGATCCCTCCAAGTCTAAAAGATCGAGGATCTCCCAAGCTGATTTGTGGGTTCCTTGATAACGACGCGTGCGCGAGCCGAGGCCTATCATTCCCTTCCAGAAGCTCGAGAGTAGCTCTTCTTCTCTCTTGGAACCAACTGATTGGTCTTCAAGCTCGTCCCACATCGTTGTGACGAGGACAACGTTCTTCAGGTTGTCGTTACCGCACAAGTCCCGGAATACAGCCAGATTTCTGAGAGGGGTTCCAGCCAATCTGACATCTGAGATGCGGTGGAGGTACAGAAGACCCGCAAGCTTGATGTTGTTCTGGTACCTGTAATTGTTGAGTCAGGCGAAGTCACTTCGCGCAGGTCGACTCACGTGTTTTTCAGCCAATTGGCTATTATTCTTAGAATCTGGCAGTCAGAAAGGTGTGTGTCGTCGAATCCAGGGGTGTCTACCAAGACAATATTCCGACGACCGTCAGGATGGGGACACCGGACGGACTGCAGCGCTCGGGTCATAGATCTGAAGTCGTGGCCCACTACAGCTTCCTCCCTCCCAGTCGCCCTGTTCACGAACTATGAATGTCTCAGTCTCAATGGAGTGTAGGATCTGTTGACGAGTGACTCACTGAACTCCTGCCTGCTCCTGTGGGTCCCATAACTCTAATAGAATACGTGATAAATGAAATGGAGTAAAACTCTACGAAAACATACGCAATTACTATGTCATTTTCGTCGATACAATTGTGACAGTTGCTTGACGTGACATCACGAACAGCAGCATAATCTGGAATGGTGGATCCCGTGGTAGCTTGGCGGAGAGACGGCGATGACTCGTCCACAAGAGAATCAACGCGACCCGGCTGTGATATCAGCAAGTCACGAAGCGGCCAGGATGGTGGGCAACAGCTCAAGAACCGTTGGGTGGTGAAGATTATCACCTCCGCTGCAGGCCGCTCCTCTATTGGTGACCAGCAACATTGAATAAAATCCCAGTGCGAGTCATCCATCGCTCGAGACTCTGGTCTGCCTGGCTTGCGGCCCTTCGCCAAGCATAAAACGACGGCCGCCTCTCCCCGGACTTCCGACCAAGGTTGTTTTCCAGACAAGGCCTGCAATAAGGTCAGAACGGACCCGGATTTACTGTGGAACAGACCTCCCTGGAGAGCGATACATCCAAAGGAATATACATCACTCTTTGTTGTCCGAGTGCCTGACGCTTCAGGATCAATTTGCTCCGGTGCGGTCCAGCGCAAGGCTCCTGGTCTTGCAGTTGACCTTTGGAGATAAGCCAATGCTTCGGGAATATCTCCCACCAAAGAAGCATAGCCGAAATCGGCTAATCGCGCAGTGTAGTCGGCATCGAGAAGCACGTTATTCTGTCCAATGTTCAGACAAGAGCGACACCGATGTTTCTACTTTAACGCACACAGTTCAGGTCACCATGGACGATTGGAAAAGAATGCACTGCGGAGTGTTATCCTTTCGAGCTTTTGGAATGATAACAGCGACCCACAGTAGTGCAGCCCATTAGCGATATCCAGTAGCTATCGTGCGAAGTCAGAGGACGAGAGAACAGACAACATTATATAGACGCACAAATTGGAGTCGGTGTACCACACCTAGATTATCGTCATGCTTCTCTAAGAAAGTGTGGAGAGATTCATTTGGCATCCATAATGTCACCAATGACATTGCACCCGCCAGTCCATACCCATATGCAATACCCAGGAACGGAACGACATTGGTATGGTCGAGTCTCTTCCAAATCCCGAGCTCTCGACGGAGCATCTACAAGGCAGTTTTAATCACATTTGTTACTTGCAGATAAGATGAGTTACCTTGGCATATTTATCACCCGTATCTCCGTCTATTGTAATCCTAAATCGGAGGGCCTTCACAGCAACCTGAAAGGGAAGTGAATAACAACCAATAGTGAGCCGAACCCCACGCTCAAACCTCTTTTGATGCCGAACCACGAGTGCAACGACACCTATAGACATCACCAAAAGCTCCTCCGGCGACATACTGATCATCGGTTTTGGGGATATAGGATGTGAGATCTGGTGAAAGTGGGAAATTGGCACTAAGAAAGTTGATTTCAACGAAGAATCTATCAAATCATCATACTACAGGCTATCGGAAAGACATACTTGAAGTTGGATATTCGATACTGTCCGGGCTGGTCCGCCGCCGGCGAGGTGTTGTGCGTATTGGGTAGCGCAGAGGGTATGACCGGACGAACTGTTGCAGATAGCTATTGAAGAGCGTAAGCAAACGAAAAACCATTTTGCATATGCTTGCATCTGAAAACGAATCAAAATGACATACTTGTTTCTCAGCATGAACAGGCACAGAAGGCTGCTAGGAGACGCTGAGAGGAACGTGTGTACAGAATTCAGGGCAACGCACGTCAAGGCAAGTCCGAAGTGACTAGAGCAGGGAAAAAATGAGTGTGGGTGTTAGAACGCATCTGAAAGGAGCGATTTTACCTGATTCTCGGAATTAAACCGAGGTACCCGCCACAAATATATCATTCCGTTATTTCCCGCTGACGTCACGGATTCACCAGAGGGAGAGAAACAAACCGCGGTTACATCTCCAGCATGCTTGAGATGTTGTCCGATGGGATCACCAGTGGTTGTGTCCCAGAAACGAACAGTATGATCCCAGGACGCGCTCGCAAGGACCGATCCATCTGGAGAAAGGGAGACGGAGCATATGGCGCTGGTGTGACCCGACCATGGATGTCCAATCGGGTTCCCTGTATCGGAATTCCAACTGCAGACGGTATGGTCGACAGATGCAGAGAAGAGCCTGCTGCCATCGAATGACCACAGGACACAGCGGACACAACCTGTATGGCCCTCTAACGGACCGAGGAGGAGGGTGCCGTTGTCGACGTCATACACGCGGATGTCGCGTTCATCAGTGCCACATGCAAGTTTGCGCCCGTCCGGGGAGAAGCGCATGGACGAAACAGCCTTGCCGACCTCGATAGGAGAGTTGACCCGTCTCCCTTCCAAAGTGTAAATAGCCACAATCGAAATACCAACCGCAATGAGCCGATCATCTGGCGAGACGGCAACCAGGGGGTAGCTCTCCGGGTGACTCCATGCCTTGACAAGTTCGTGTGATTCGACATCCCACACTTTGATGCTCCCTTCCGCATCACTGCTAATGATTTTCGTGCCATCCCGGGTCGCGACAAGACTAATTATTCCGCTTTCGTCCATTATCGATGTTCCTTCTTGCTCGCCGTTGTTCAAACCCCAGATCCTGACAGTTCCGCTCTCCGAGCAGGTGACAACTCGTCCGTCAGTGAGATACGCGAGCGTCCTGATAATGCCAGCATACGCCGAGAGCACCAGGTGTGGCTGAGGACCATCGTTATTGGGCCACTGTGGTGGGACGCTAGACATGAAGATGCTATGGCGGTTTCACGTCGGCGTGTTTGAAAATGCGCGGTGAAAGGAGGGCGGAGGAGAGGGGAAATGCTCGACAAAGTGACGACACACCATATATGAACTTCCACAGCTTATGCAGCAGGAGGTAAAGGTGAGGCTGCGAGTGTTCTCGGTTCTCTTTGTCTTTGTTTGTACCGTAACGGTAATTACATAATGCTGTGGATGGGTCCTACGGTGACCTGGTCCAGTTTGTTGATTGTCTGTCATGTTTTTGTACTACATATCGTCCAACCAAGGTGAAAATTGTCTGCAGGCAAGTTCCCCCTCAGCTTCATTTCTGCCTCCATAAATTCAAAATAGTTATTTAGTAAACCACTGTTCACGAAAGCCTGACTCTGCGGCTGCTAATAGCTTCACATCACAACCAATTCTATGGTTGGGTATCGTGTTGTTTGGGTTGTAACAGACAATGGTTACCCGGAATCAACCAAATTTCGACCCGACCGCCATCGTTTTGCGCACAGTGCTGTCACTAATCAGAACCCTTAGGTATCTCAGTGGCAAGTGCTGGACGGATAGTACAAAACACTCAAATGATATGATGTGCCGCTTCTACATACTAGCGACATCAACATCACAATCATTCGTTATATGTGACCCCTTGAAATAGTATGGGATGGGATGGAGTGACTCGATGATATGACGATGTAAGGCTAATATATGCATAGCGTTCAGTATCCCGGGCGGTATAAATCTAGTTATAGGTACCTAGGTAAGCCAGTATGCTTACAGACGATCATGATAGCGCGACAAGCTCGCCAAGATGGACACCGATAAGCATACGTACCGCCAAGGTATTAAAAAAAAACCCATTCGAAAAGGTGCAATCCATCCGGATCCATCATCGATGTCCCATGAACTCGGATCTCGCCCCGGGCCCGAGGGCCTCGCCCACCTGACCCCTGCCAACTCATATGGGAGTTGCGCGCCACATCCCTATCATACTATCCATATGTACGTTGTGGTCGGCCAATCATAGAATCAAACGCCGAGTTCAATAGTAGTACGAACCCGTCTCGAATCCCGATGATCCGGAATCCGGATGTCGGACGACTGATCAACAGCTGAGATGGCTAGGAGCATCCCAGAGCATCCCAAGTGGGCCGATGATAACATCCAAACGGACCAATCCCAAATCTGTCCACGTAGCCAACTCGAATCTTGGGATTAAAATTGCATAGTATACTCGTTGATCATCGCGATCGTAAAATAGATCACACGCCCAACACTGTCAATGTCATATCGCCCGCTGCCAGCGCGACGACACCGTCGGTCGCCCAATCTCTACACGCCAAGAGAAAAAAAGACGGGCGACATCAGCACCATCGCCACCCGTTTCGACTAACGCACACACACGCACCGATAGGCGACCGCCAATGATTCACTAGGCTATTCACGTCCCCGCCCCCCGCCGTCGACCGCGCTCGGATCAACTCGACCTCACCGACGGACAGCACCGCACCCAGCTCCACATCCCCAGCATGATTCCGGCGATTCGGCTGCAACGAGATCGACCCGCCCATACGTACGTCCTCCAACGTCGCCTTCATCGGCGACAGACGATCATGTCCCCACGGCGCCATCGCCTCGTACGTCGGTAATCCGGAACCCAAACTCAAACTGGCACTCGGTTGCGTCCCGGGCGACGGTCCGTCGAACTGATCCAGGTCTGCCTTGGAATGTGTGATGCTGACATAGGACTGGGATTCGTAGCTCTGTATCGTATGCGCCCTGTTCCGTCGCGACTGATTTCGTTGCGCACGTTGCTTTCGATCAGCACGCTGTTGTTGTTTGAGCATCATTTCACCTTCGACAGAGCGTGGAAAGAATATCTGTACATAAATAGATGACCATTCTCGCGCTTCGGTAATGTGGAACTGAAACACACGCACAAGGAGGGTGAGCCCGGAAGAGACGATGACGCCGATACCCGCGAGGATGGCCAGTAAATCTTAATCAAGACGTGCCTGAGCGGTCGCAACTCTGTGCAGACAAAAATGATCCATCTCACCCGTCGGGAACCTAATCGAGGTCAAAAATGAGTCTCACGCAGGGAAAAAAGTACACGCACATCTTATCATTGATATGTTGATGGGGCCGAACACCATCGACTCCGAGGATGACGAGCGGGATGGTGAACAGAAACCGGAACACGACACGGATGCACTATCAGCGATCAGAACTCGGAAGAGATAAGGCGACGGAACAACACACATTCAGTTCATGAAACGTGGTCAGCCGGACCAGCGTGCTGGTCTCAACACCGTGCTGTTTCTGCATGAAAAAAGGTCATCAATTGGAAACATCCATCTCGGCCCAAACGATGAGAGCCATACGATATTTTCAATAAAGGAAGGAAACGTCCACAAGATGGGCAGGAACCATATGGTCAACGAGAGACTTCCGAGCCCTCCCGCCAAAAACGTGTATGCCTCACACTGCGATCCTGGATCAGTCGTCTTCCCGAGCAGACGCTCGTTGACCAACCTTGTACACGTCCTTGCACGTGAAAATGGTAATAGAGGGCATAGAAAGTACGGCGATGCAGGAACCGACGACCCATGCCTTGAAATACGGACTCCGAAACCAATCTTGATGTGCGGAGCCAGAATGGACGAGGAAGAGCCAAAAGCATAGTTCTATGGAACGGTCATCGATCGATAAGCCAGCGGCAATCATCAAGCTCGGACATAAACCGCCATACCTTCCAAGTGTGTCACCCTGGGTCAAAGTTGAGTCAACACCCCAGGACGATAAACGAGACGCTCACATTTCGAATCCCCAAGCGATGGAATAGGAGAGGTATAATGGGAAGACCGCATGTTGCGCAGTTGGACTCCACAGGTCATAGGGCGTGGGCACAACTGCTTGGTTTGTCAGAAACGATACAGAAAGACGCGTCGGGCCTTACTTCCCAGCCCGGGTATGATTGTATATCCATAGGTGTATTTTATGACAGCGAACCCCACGGTATATATAATGAGCAGTGGGACGCTCAACAGGTATGAATACTAGACCGTCCTCGTCAAACACGACGACGTTGTGAAAGTCTTGCAAAGACGCACCTTCATGACCCGCTGGAAAGCCCCGGAATGCGGACCATGATCCCACCTCAGGCACAGGTTCAGGTCAGACCGTCAACAGCTCTTGACACACCTTACCTGAGACACTTGAAGCGATCAAAGGACCAGAGATGGAAGAGAAGAAAACTCCCCAGCTAAAGACCATCAGCCGATGAACTGACACGAGTTTTGGGAAGAGGGGCAAGTACCAGGACCGATAACAATGCCCAGATAAGAACCACGGCAGGCGATGTGTGGGCCATCCGTCACGCAGCGAAAACAGAGGCGAAATGAACGCTGGGGGGAAGGAGGGATAAGAGAGCGGAACCGATAAGGTAGGTGGATCGGCGCAGGGACGACATGGTTATTATACATACACAAGACTGTAGCCATGATGCTGCCAGTGGGAGTCTGCCGAACAGGCGGAACCAGTTCGGATCACGTGGTCCATTGGCCATCATACCATCAGATGCTTTGATGGGCCACAATCCGCCCCCATCCGCAACCATGTCCGACCAACTCTCCCAGGACGACCAAGAAGACCTCCTCCTCAGCTGCCGCTACGGTGATCTCCCACACATCCATCTCTTCGTCTCCAAATTCTCACCCGACGCCCTCAACGCCGTCCAAGACGACAACGGCAACACTGTCCTCCACATGGCTGCCGGAAACGGCCACATGGGTGAGCACCCTCCCTCCCCAGGAATAGACATCGACGTTGGCCAGATCTCTCGTAGACGTCCTCACCTATCTCCTTCCTTTGCTTTCCCCGCGTCGCTTGATCCAGCAAAATCACGCCGGCTCGACACCCCTGCACTGGGCTGTCGTCAATCAGCATCTAGAGGTCGTGCAGGCCCTCGTCCAGTTCCCTACTGGACCTGGCGTCGACATGATCGATATCAAAAACACCGCGGGAAGATCGCCCCTGGGCGAAGCAGAAATAGCAGGCTGGAATGATGGCGCACAGTGGCTCGTACAGGTGATGAATCTCGACGAGGTCAAAGAGCAGGTGGAAGAGGAACTACCGCTGGATCCCTCCCAAGCGATCGAGGTCGAGATTCAGGATGCAGATGGCCAGGTGGCCAGGATGACACTCGACCCAAAGCCGGCGAACCCAGATCAAGGACCGTCGTAAAGTCTGTGAACCATGTCTCCTTAAGAACAAATGTTCTGACCAAACATACCATCAGACCAGCATCATCACCATAGTCAAGAAAAGCTGCTGGATCTGAGATGACGGTCAACTAGTGTAGGCTGTATCATCATTTCTGGGAACGGGCTACATAGTCCGGGTTATAGTACCCTGTTGTAGCGTTGACAACGACCATCAGAAACATATATCGACACAAGCGATGACAGACAACCCAGTCCCATTTCACTTCCGCCTTGTACAAATCAATACAAAAGGAGAACACATCCGCG
Organism: Rubroboletus pulcherrimus; assembly: GCA_038091165.1. Taxonomy (NCBI): domain Eukaryota; kingdom Fungi; phylum Basidiomycota; class Agaricomycetes; order Boletales; family Boletaceae; genus Rubroboletus; species Rubroboletus pulcherrimus. The sequence continues at coordinate 9,891 of JBBPNY010000707.1, forward strand.
GACAATCAAAGACATGGGCAACATGAAACTCGTCATCCTTCGGTCATCGCTCGTCGATGGACAGAAATAAATCGCCGTGATGCAGGGTCATTTTCGTACCTGTCTCGCCATGAAACGGGAGCGTCCGGTGCATCCCGTGAAAAAGGAGGTCCTTGCTCGGCCGCGTCTTGAATCACTGTTCCAGTACTGCACCTGTGTCCTCCTCCATGCGCGCTTCCACAACTGCTGACAGAGCTCAGGCTATCCCACCACCTGTCTGCTTGTCTCGCCTCGTCCTCCGGCGGATCGGGAATATAAAGACAACCCGGTCTCCAAGCCTCGGGTGTCAACAGCGAAGGCGTCTTTCGAAACGGGAAAAAGCCGAGACCAGGACGGTCGGACGGCCGCGGACTCGATACCGGTGACCAACATCGGCCCGTTGTCCGTCCGCGCTTTTGCGGCACGACATATATCCCCTGTGATCCATCCCCACTTGTCGGATCAGTGCACGTCGTTAGTTTTCTTTGTGAATGAGATCAGAACCACGCATAGACGTACCTGCCCGTGGAATAAGAGAGCGAGGAATCCACGTTCGAATGTGGTGATGAGTACCGACCAAGTATGGTGTTGTCGCTGTCTGCCTGACACCGCACTGCGTCGCTCGTCTTTTCGGGCTGTGAGCTCCGTGTGCGCCAGTTATCGGTTTCGTCCTCTCGGGGCCAGGAAGAAACATCGGACCAACCATGTCGACACAACGCCCGATGGGCATCTCGCTCGCCAGACAATGATAATCTGGCATTAACTTGCTCTGTCCAGTAGGAATCATCGCCAGTCCCCTCGTCGTCGTCGAATACGTCGCGTTTCTTCCACAGATACCCGCTACTACGGGCTCGCCTGAGTGAGGGTGGGCAACCAGTGTCCGGCAAAGCACCATCTTGTCGTCGACCAAGGACACGATACTCATCTTTCCTTTCCAATGTTGAAATGTCTGCGCGCTGTGTACCGACATCAAACAACCCCTCGCCTCCAGTACCATCGGACCTGTCCTCGCTTGCACTTTCGTCAACGTCGGAAGATACGTCCTCTTGGCACAAAAGACGAGACGCGTTATTCGATGCTACCAAGGCAAACATTAATCCAATCTCATCTCCGCACATAGCATCCGGCGTTGTAGGGCGGGCGGGGTCCGGGTCCTTGGTGGCCACCTCACCAATTGCTAGTGGCTCACAACGTCGGTTAAGCATTGCCGCAGTCGACCTGCGGAGGTTTCCGATGGAAAGACCAGACTCGGAGGATAAACGATCCTGGGCTGCTTCGGCGGGTATTGAAACACCAGCGTCGGGGCCTTGGTGCACCGGTAAACGACCGTCTTCAGATCTTCGTTTGATAATAACATCGTTTGAGCCACGATTCCAAGGGTCCAATGCAACCAAGATCGAGGTCGAACCAGGAAAGTGGGCCCATGCCTTCATTCCAAATTGAACACAGAAGCAAAATAGCGTCAGCGGCATCGTATTGCAGACGGATTCCTCGAGCGCTTCGAGCACGCTTTGCTCCTGACGTCCATGAATCCAAGCTCCGGGCATGGATGCTTGATGGCCGACATCCTCGGGCGTACCGGCGACTACTCTTTGAATCGTCTCGTCCGTTGGGAGATGGTCCTGAGGCAAGGATTGGATCGCTCGTTCGCCCGAGTTGGTTCTCGACTCCACAGCCACTCTAAGGGGTCGGCACGCCGTGCTTGCACGACACGAAATGACAAATGCCAAGGTGAGGAGCCACAAAAGGACAAAACCAATCACACCAGTGGGAGGACCGTCATAGCCTCCCGGAACCCGTCCAGAACCTAAAAGAAATCACGGGGTAAGCAAATGCCAGGAATACACCAATACCACGATGGAACCTGGCGGATCAAAAGCGACCGCGGGAGGCGTGCGTTCGTCATAGAGACCGTGTGTGATGTTGATAGGATGTGAGAATACAAAAGGAGGAGAAACCGGCGCTGTTGGATCCGTCGGCGAGTTTACTGTAAATGAGGGCAACGATACCGCTTCGTATCTCCTCTTGGGCGGGCACCGCATCGTTGCGTCATTATGACGACCCAGCGCTGGGGACGTTCGGTGGGAAACGGGTTTATGCAGATGACCAATGTCGTGCCTGAGACCCACGTCGGCGAGCCGTTGGCCGAGGACTGCCAACATCCGCTCTGAGCCTTGTGAAAGAACGGCGATTTCGCTGTGGGCGTCGAGAAAGCCGAGGAGGAAGCAACGAAATAGTCTGGCATGGAAACGGATCGTGTCCTCCCATTGAACGAACTGTAACGCCGCCCAGAGGGGCTCGAGAAACATGGTGGGGGTCTCGATGAAAAGGAATGAAATCGGAGCTTCAACCGTCCTACCCACCAAATGATAAAACGACCCCCAACACCGCTCAAGTACTTGGCCCATATTACTGATGCATCAAGTCATCGATTTTTTCCTCCCGTCTTCCAAGCATCATTGACGGCGTATTCCACCTCTACGCTGCGGTAGTCGTATTGAGCACTAGCTCGCCGGGCGGAAAGTTCTCCCCACATTACAGATTGCGGCGACGCGGCGTGCATAACGCCATTCATTTCGGGGTGATCAATTCCGGCCTAGGCTATTCCCAGTTCATCTCGGTCTTTGGATTCGCATTTCGATTGTCGTGGATGTTGGCTGGATCGCTCCAGCCGTCCAGGATGGTTCTGTATCTTTGATAGCATTTTCGACACGTCGTGAAGTTTTGCCAAGCGATAGCCCAACCTCAATGGTCGTATAGTGTAGTGGTTATCACTCGGGATTTTGAAGACAGGATCTGATTTCCCGAAACCCAGGTTCGAACCCTGGTACGACCTCTGCTTTTTTATTTTGTTTCAGTAGGCCTCCAGTTTGGTGCAGGCGCCAATCTGGGGCCGGATTATGGACGCCAACCGTAACTGTAACCCTGAAATACCCTTTTATGAAAATTTCTGGGGGGATCGCGCCATACTCGATTACTAAGCAGACTCGGAGTACCCCCTT
>JBBPNY010000708.1:0-12901 GCA_038091165.1 Rubroboletus pulcherrimus
TGGAGACCGCTGGAAACGGAATAGTCGGAAATGGCCAAGTACATAACTGAACTCACGGTGCGTCAGGGTTGTTATTGAGGATGGCTTCTGCTGATGTCACCAAAAGAGCCAAGATAAAAGGTGGTGCCACAGGTGACGGCAAAGACATATTTGACCCAGCAGAACTAATATGCTAATAGGGTTTTGTCGATAGAACACAAGACGGCTCTGACTGTGTGATCACAACCCACAACAATCAGTTATCGATTTACGGACCAGCTCGATACCGAACTTTGGGCCCTTTTGGGAGCAAGCGGTGATGATTGGCGGTAGACATGTCGGCGCAGCTTGAAATATGGCATTCTTCATCTGGTCTACGTGTTCCCGACCCAAGTCCCCGAGCTGGTCAGCTTTCGTGATTATTGCTTGCAACGTGAACTTTGTTCCGCCAGATTGTTGAACCCGAGTGTCCAATCCAGCTAGCATGGCGGCATCGGTGGACCTCAAGCCGTGAGGGGCGGAAAACAAGATGTATATCCGTCGTAGCCTGGAGTATCGCCGAGTCAATGAATTGTGTAAATATACTGATAATGCAACACTCACTCCTCGCGATTTGTAACATAGTGATTGAATATAGCACCCCATTCCGACCGACCTCGTGAACCGTATCCAGGGGAGTCGACAACAACCAGCTTACCGGGGGAAGGGCCAACTCTAAAGAAGTTCAGAGCTTGGGTGCAACCCTGGAAAGCATTTTGAACTACAGTACAAAAGCGAAAAGAGCTACTAACAGCTTTCTTGCTTGTAAAAAGCAGATCTTTGCGCCCGAGAACAGCATTGAGCAACGATGATTTGCCTACATTCGCTCGACCTGGCAGAAATTTGTCTAACGGGCACGCGGTTTGGATTGCGCCTGCTTACCGGTTACAATGACCTTTTTGAGCAGGAAGTAAGATCATCGTATGGCAAGCGTGCCAACTCACTTCTGGTAGTCGATTGAATCGTGGCAATGAATTTACGTCCGTTACAGAGACAAGAAACTCAGCAGAACCCGAGGCTTGAAATATCGTTTTTGAGTTCGTAGAGCCTTTCCTCGAAAATAAAAAAGGGTGGTTCTTTACACACGAAGTCGCTCGATTTACGCAGTGATAGGACAGCCACGACATGGCCTTGAGGTAGATATTTGGGTGTTCCTCAGACGATCTTGAAGTAGGCGAGGCTGAGTGTTTGGCTTTATTAATTCTCAAAGCCTTTGCCAAATACGTGCAAACTCGTCCCAAGCAGCCTTGGACCCATCTACCAGACTTATCGCGAGCTTTTTCTACCATGGACCCACTGGCTGGTATGGATGAATCGACTACGGACGACGATAACGCGTCACAGACTACAGAAGACGACCCTCAAGTTCCCGATAACCCTCCTCCTGTTTCAGTCCCACCTCCACCCGTGCCATCAATGCAATCGTCCACTCAGGTCGTTCAACCTTCTCCTACCCATCGTGAACGACCAAATTACCAACTTATACATACTCTTCGGGGACACACTCAGTCCATCTCAGCCGTCAAGTTCAGCCCTGATGGGACCCTTCTCGCGTCTTGCGGTACGCTCCCCTGCTCATTCCTTTCTTCCCGCCTGGGATGAGATTCTCACATAGCCGCCGATAACTTGATTAAAATATGGTCCCCATTTACTGGCGAACTGATACGGAACCTGAACGGTCACACGAAGGGGCTTTCCGATATTGCATGGTCCACAGACGGCACGTACTTGGCGTCCGCCTCAGACGACACGACCATACGGATATGGAACGTAGACACTGTACGTATATTCTCACACAATATACCTGTCTCTTGAAAGGAAAAAACACGGTGCAAGCTAGGGTCTAACCACGAAACACCTGCGAGGCCACACGAGCTTCGTGTTTTGCGTGAATTATAGTGTCGCATCTGATCTGCTGGTATCTGGAGGGTGCGATGGTGACGTCCGGATCTGGAATGTTGCGAGAGGTTTGTATTGTCAGGCGTTTCTCGCCTCTAGCCACTGATGCTTCGGCCTCTGCCAGGGAAGTGTACCAAGACGTTGAACGGCCACATGGACTATGTTACCGCCGTACATTTCAACCGAGATGCTACTCTCGTCGTTTCCTGTGCCCTCGACGGGTTGATGTGAGTTGTGCTTCAATCTGTCCATCCACGGATCGCTCAAAACTTGACTCGCAAGCCGGATCTGGAATACCACCACAGGACAATGTCTAAAGACACTGACCGAGGGAAATGACGCAGTGTGGTTAGCTACCCTTCTTTTTATTTTTATAATCCCATCCGCTCCTCCCACGAAAAGCCAGTCTCACTTTTTGACTTTTTGTGTGTGTGCTCCAGTCAGCACGTGCAGTTCTCTCCCAACTCGAAATACATCTTGTCGACCGCGCACGACAGTGCGATCCGCCTCTGGGATTACCACACGTCTCGGTGTTTGAAAACGTACATGGGCCACAAAAACGAAAAATACTGCATCGCAGCCTGTTTCAGTGTCACGGGCGGAAAATGGATCGTGTCCGGCAGCGAAGACAACAAGGTGTATATCTGGGACCTGCAGAGTCGTGAGGTTGCACAAACTTTGGAGGGCCATTCCGGTACGTAAAATCGTCTTTGGTACCATTTTTAGTTGTGTTCAACAGCGTTTCCAGGTGTCGTTGTCACTGTCACTGTAAGATATGTCCATCTTCACGGAATGTAATCTGAATGATGTTTCTTCGCAGACACATCCTCATCAAAACATGATAGCATCTGGTTCCATAGAGTCTGACCTTGCAATTCGAATATGGTCAGATCGAGGGCCGCCTACTTGAGATGTCTCATGTGAAGTTACCAGTTCACTGACGATCCTATATCAATATATCTTGTTTGAACTTCCGTGCTGTGCAGTCGATACAAATGTACTCGGAAACGGATGTAGTAAAAGTACACATAAAAACTTGTGGGGCGTCCTTCACACAGGCTTCGCGTTAACAAGATCTTGGTCCAGAAAGTAGACATTAGAAACCAAGGCATGGTTTAGTACGAGTCAAAGGTACTCACCCTTTGCGACCTCCTTGTCCGCATCCGTGAGTCCAGAATCATGAGCTTCCAGGAAAGCATCGACTTCATCCATCACTTGGTCGTCATCCTCTCCATGGACCATATCCAGATCACTATCGTCGTCCTCTCCTGCATCATCAATCGCAAATGGTGTCCGTTCCATGAACGCCGCGTTGACTGCCTTCACGTGTGGTATGGGGAAGAAAACGGACGACAATGCTGACCCAGGGCCGCCATCCTGCGTGGCCAAGGTGTTGATAGTGAGCGTCGACGAGGAACCCTGGGATACCGTCAGGGTGTCCGAGCTATTGGATCCAAGAGTCGACTTGGACGCAGGCGAGATGAGTGGCTCGCGTGCCTTGGGTTCTTCCAGCTTCGTGAAACGCCCGATCGTGGGCCGGTAGATGATCTGGTGTTTCCCGATCGTCTTCCCGAGCTCGTCGCTGAGTTTGTGGAATATCTTCCTGTTGTCCACTGTTGCAATGTTGGACCAGAGATCTTCCAAGAAACCCCCACCCGAAGTGGGCAGCTCCAGGTCCGGGACAGACTCCAGCTTGAATGATGCTGCCAAGTCAGTCTCAAAGAATGACTCCAGTATTTCATCAGCCAAGACGACCATTCGGAAACTATTCAAAATTACAATCAGCAAGGTCATCCTAGTTCACTATCTCACACCGTACGTTGCAAGATTAAGGTATGGTTGATTGTGACCTATTTGCTGCGGCTCGGTTTTCCCAGTCTCACTATTTGTTTCTTGTGGTAAGAGGGTATCGCCGTATTCAAAGGCGTTCGTCATAAAGCGGCTAACTGCCCCCAGATAGGCATCGCCAATTTCGTGGCGGAAAATGAACTACAGGTGCTCCGTTAGATGATTACACAACACTCGGTCATGCTCACCAAGAAGGATTCGGACAGTGTCAGAACTTCGTCCTTCGTCAAATATCCATCTTTGTTCTTGTCGTGCAAGTTAAAGAACCACTCTATGTTATCCATCAGATCGTTAAACATCACACCGTCCAATCCAGAAACTAGGTCCTAATGCCAAAGTAAGCACCCAAAAGATGCCAATTCTGCCTCGGAACCCACTTGGAACGATAAAGACCCCCTGCAAGCAGTATCCCAGAAGTAGAAAAGCCTGTCAATAAGTTCGTGCTCTGCGACCTCACGATCGATGCGTTGCTAGCCTAAAGTAAGGAATGAACTAGGAAATACCAGGAAGGTCCACACACCTGGAAAGCATTGAGCACGATCTTTTCGTCCCGTGCCCAGGTCAAAACCTCACTCAGGAACACCCTGAAAGTCTTTAGTCCAATTCTTGTCTCTAGTCTCTCATGCATGCTATCGGTGCTGACAAGCAGCGAAGGCAGCGGTGCAACAGCCGGCGGGGGCGACTCTATACACATTGCTTTGTACAGCGCATCGTAGATTAAGCCCACTTGCTCCTTTGTAAACCTTGCAAGTGTCTTCAGGTTTCGAATAGCAGACCGTTTTGAGAAGGTCTCGAGGCTATTGACGATTTCGTTGCGGTATTTGCGCCGCTCAGAGAGAATCGTTTCGTCTGTGATCACTGCGAACTCGCGGAAGGATACTAGGAGAAGTTCTTGGAAACGTGTGATGGCACGCGCCCTTGGATCCGATGAATCTGGGTGTGCCGACTCTCCGAGAGATGCGAAGTACTCTCTCATTAAGCTGCAAAGGATTATAAGTCCTGCTCCTGATTCACAGCGTAACAAGCTTACTTCAAAAACCCTCCATCATCCTGAATTTGCAACAACTTTTCTCCATTGATCTTGAGGATCGCTATGAAGTGGAAAAAAAGGTAAGAGGTGATCTGAACAGGATAAAATGCACTGACCCAGTCTGTGAAAGGGTCAGCAGAAGGTTCTGTTACAGACGTCGGGAGAAATCGTACCCAACTTGAAACAGCACTTTTGGGCCCATGCAGAAGAAACAGTCCACTAACCGAAAGGCGAATACCATCGGCATGCTGTTGATGTATCTTGTGGAAAAGAATGAGCTGCTGAACTGAGACAAATATACGCCAGGGATTATACCGACAGACTCAGGAACCATGGCAAGGATGCCACCGACAGCTGTACGTCGACGGCTAAAAAGTGGTCATGTATCATAGGGAGACACCGCACAACCAATGACTCGAAGACCCTCTGATCGAGGAGTGTTCCGTGCATGGTTGGACTGGCCGACCAGTCAAATCCAGTCGAGATACATTTGGTTTGCAGACACACCTGAAGTATCCGGGTAAGAGACGATCACACAAAACTTCAAGGAGCCAGAAAGCCTGTTCTTCTGACATGTAACTGGAATTCCGTGATGAGCCAAGTGGGAAAATGTAGATCACGGTACATACATGAGGATCGCTGCGGCAAGGATGTTCATTGCCTAGAGAAAATGTATATTGCAAGGGACGCCCGAACTGATGTAATACTTACCTGGCAGTACCCTACGTCGGGGTTCCTAAACGAATAAGCCTGCAAGACGCGACGAAGAGCACTGATTCCCTCGTCCGATTGGTACCCAGCATACTCAGGAAGACTACGGTGTAGATCTTTCTCAATATCTTCGAAGCTCGTGCTCTGCTTGCCCTTGACATCCCCGACAAGGTGATCATACAAACCTGGATTCGTATACCGTAGGAAGATTGAGCCGGATAGGGTTTCCCAGATCTCGCCACGGAGCCGATTGGGTAAGCCAACTTGCACAAGACGCGTGCATTGGGGGTATCTCAATAGAGTTAGGTTGCGACCATGTGCTGTCCCAGGTGTTATCATCAAAACGAAAGCAGAGTAAAGCACTTACTTCGTAGGTAGGTGGTCCAGAGCTTGATTTTCGAGGCTTCTCGCAATCTGGACGTGTTCAGGGGGCGAATGACACGTGAAAGCGAAAGCTCACTTCTTCGCATCCCCCGGAAACCTGAACCTCAGACCGAGACCTCCGTGGAAGTCAGCTTCTGGAGGCGGAGTTCCTTCCTTTGTCTCTGTAATCAAACTGCCGTCTTCTCGCTCGCGATCGGCCACCGAAGATGTCGTTGATATAAGCGCTTCGGAATAACAAGTCTTTACGAATCCTTTCACGGCTTTCATCTGACCACGTTGAAGCTCTGCTTTCAATGCTTCGCGCAAGAGAGCACAGAACGCATCCGCCGTTGGCCGTAGAGAAGTCAGTTGAATGATCTACCAAGAGATGTCAGTATATTGCGTCGATACCGATGACGACTCACGATCTTCATGCCATGCCAAGTTGATAAACTAAGTGCATAGACACCAGCCCGAGCATTGAGTCTCTCCACGCGTCGTACCGTCGACAGAGGAAGGGTGAACCGGACTGACTTGCGATCTAGTGAGGAGAACGCTAGATATGGTGGGATGAGGTGCAGTTTCCCTGCCTAGACGCGCAAATCTTGGTTCACTTTCTCGGGAGGAAGGGATGGCTGCGAGTAAACTCACATATGAATCCTCGACGCCATGTTCACCAAAACTAAGCACTGCATTAATATCCACCCTCTCAGCCTCTTTGGCGCTGTGCTTGTCGCCATCTGTGGGAGGCGATGTAACTGGCACTTCAGGTATTGAGAAGAAGATATGGAGTAGTTGTTCCTTCGTGGGCTCCTTGAAATTCCGCAGTTGGGTTGATATCGTGGACATGATGTCTACGTCTAAATGTAGATTTCAACCCGTGTGCTTCCCTCCCAACGAGTATGCAGCGACTGTAGACGTTGAGACTTTGCGAACTACTAGCTAGTCGAAAGCCAGTTCCAACGGATTGCGATGTAGACCGGCAAATGCTGAGAAGTGAAGTTGGAGTTCGGAAGTGTTGGTTGAGGGGCGACTAGTCTCCTCTGCAGTGCCCTTCCAAAACGAGGCAAATCACTTTAGATTGAATGTCTACTTCACTGAATGCCTCTCAAGTTGGCCCCGAGCGACAAGTAAATCAACATTGCCCGATGCGTTTCACGACGAGATGCATTACATAGGTGTAAGTACTAGAACCCGCTCAAAGTCCATCAGGCAGGATGTCGTTTCGTAACTTTCGTCACCAAAATCGATTGCTCTCCGGCCGTAGACCGTCCACGGTGCGAAGCATGACTATATTCGAAGAAAGGCTAGACCACTGTTGCGAGTTCCTAGTCAAATCCCAGCTGCGACAAATGAAAGATCAACCCACCCCGTTTCCTATGAAGACTTGCCCTCTCTGCGCCACTAACATGTCGAGCGCCTGCGCAACGAATTTCTGCTCCCAGGTCAAGTTCAGATCCAGACTGCTTCCAATACGTTCCCACCCCGCGAGTTCACGCAGGGCCAATTTGAGGACCGCAACCCATGAAGCATCGCCATTCGTCATGATATAGAGATATTCAAGGGGATCCCGCGACTCCTCCCGTACTATCTTGACCTTCTCAACGATGTGCTCGACACTGGGATAGCAGTGGTCCATGTAGGCTTTGTAACTCTCTGGCGAAAGTCGAGGATCAGAGTGGACCTTGTCGTACTTGTCAGGCAGTTCGGGAAAGGAATTGAAAGCATTCCAGTCCGAGTTCTGGCTGGCAAGAAATCTACAGTGCGCGAGGAAGTCACCCCTTCGCACATGGATTACGAGCAGGCCAGGCATAGTCTCGTTAACTCTAGAATCCCGGCCTTCTGGCCAGTTCAAGGCAGGAGGGAAAACAACTTCACGATTTGCTTCGAAAGCATCGTGAATCAAGGGTGACCACCCCCAACGGGACAAAACAGGCAAATTGGACATGTATGGCCAAATGCTCAGAAGGCGTTCTTTCTGAGCGTATACCCTGCAAGACCCAATCACGTGTCTGTCAAGATATGTTGCTAGGAACTTACACGAAATCGAATATCTGCTTATCCACGGACGTTTCTTCGAACTGCAGACAAGAATCCTCGATCGACGTAATCTTCTCCACCCATTTGTCGATGACAAATTTGACCGTGTCTGACTCGCTCCAGTCACTAACATCAGATAATCGTAAGATGGTTGTGTTTGGGCAAACTCTGTAGAAGAAATCCTTGTGTACAGCTTGAGGAGTGTTGTCGCCTGGAGGCAGCGCCCCACCGGCAAGCGGTCCTTGAGTATTCAATCGTACTCAACGCTTATGCTGCCCAAGAAAGAAGTGTTTTTTTACCGTCGACAAGTGCACTCAGTGGGATGCGAGATGGAACGAGGTTCCCGTTCGAATGTGAATATGGTGTGCCATCAACGGCCCAAGTATAGTCATCAAAGACAAAGCTAGGACTGGTGTCAGGAATGAATTCCCCTGGCTTGCGAGGCTACTGACGAGCGATTGGTCGCGTATGCGAGGACATAGCTTAAGGTATAATCTTGCATTATATTTCCCCATCCTACTTCTACAGTGACGGTCAGCGAGGCCAACAGCGGAGCGTATCGGTGAGCATACTAGCCGGATGATTTGGTGACCATAGGTATTTGACGTCTGAATGTTCGAAAGATTGGTAATGTGGTAGCTCCAGTTCTAGTTCGCGGTGATGTGGGTATAGTGGAGGATAGCGACCATAAACAAGCAAGGAATAGACGAGGCTGCGATTGAATGGAAAAGCCACGAGAACCAAGAACGCCGCTGCAATTGGGACTGTGATTCGTGAGTAGCTAAGTCGAGACCGACCCGAGTAAGAAAAGCAGAAGTTTGACATTCGCAGATGAGTCAGAAGGGACGAGGAGTGACAAGGGGGCGTCTAGAGAATCGTGAGTTTACTTGTAGAAGCTTTGAGGGAAAACGGGACCCTGCTGGGTTGACTCGGAGTACCCGAATCCGACTATGTAGTGGCAAAGCGACGTCTATAGCATATTGCACATGATCGGCTTGAAACACAGTGCAGGGGTGTCACGGCAGTGAAACTAAAAAGGCAACTGCCATCGGATTCGCCACTGCCTGGTGTACGTTGAAACGTACCCGTGGCGTAAGGATGCAAAAATACTTGGCCGATAGCCGGGGAAGTCAACGTGATTGTGATTGGGTAGCCTGCGGAGTCCGACGATACCTTTGGCATTTTCCACCGGTGCGGTTATCCCCCACACCAACCATTATCTGGTCAACCAGTTAACGGGCGTTTCACCCACTTGGCCAAGTTGTCAACTCGCCTAGCCGTATTGGTGGATATAGCTATTAGCCGTTCGGAACGCGCCGAAACTTGGCCCACATGTCACCGCTCCGCAGTTCTGTAGGAACCGCAGCCGTCACAAACATGCAGGTGGGGTACTTGACTTTGTGCAGTACGAAAAGCCTGTCAAAAAGTTGTTCCTCATGCGACACTGAACAGATAATCACTGTCTTTGACAGTCGAGTCAGTTATGTTATTCAAACCTGATGCGGTACGAAGAAGGAAGGTGGAGTTATTCGAATGTTCGCCGTCTCGTAATCAGCCTTTTTGTGGCTGCCGGTTTTGGTCTTCGGAAGATCCCGAAGCTGGTGCCACTACTCAAACCGGACTCAAATTGTTATGATTCGAAGGGCCAACCAAGTACTGTTTGTTACAGCACTCAAACCATATTTACGTCGTCATTGGCCTGTTGGCCAAAATCATAAGCATCGATATTACTAGTGGGATATCCCTGCAAGACTACTGTTGTAAAAGTAGTCCGAGTAACCCAGATAACCGTAAGGAAACCAAGTGCCTACTGATACTCCACAGTCCCAAGCACGCATTGGCCACACCAATAGAGTTGTAGGTTGTAAGATATTGATCCGTAAGTCCGTCGTGACACTCATCCGACACAATTGTCACCAGAACCTGTTTGTGTTTGGTTCGAGTCCTTGGGCCATGCGTAGCATAACCACATTAGACGTCAAACTGGACCACTTGTCATGCCTGAGTTAGAACAAGAGTTAATGGATGCGAAAGCCGACTGCTTACCCCATTCCCTATGAACACTTGAGCCCGCTGTGCGACATACATGTCCAGAGCCTGCGCAACAAACTTCTGCTCCCACGTAACCTTCAGGTCCCGACTGCTGCCGACGTGATCCCATCCCATGTCGTTTGCAAGTGCGGATTTAAGCTCTTCGACCCATGGTGCTGCCCCGTTTGTCATGATGTACAGATCTCGAAGAGGATCTACGGCTTCCGTACGGACTTGTCTGACCTTCTCGACAATCTGTTCGATTGACGGGTAGCATCGCTTGAAGTAGAGCTTAATATTCTCCTCCGACGCTTGGCCCCCACCGCTGTCAGTTGGTGGATTAAACTTGTCGTGAAATTCAGGGAAGCCGTTGAATGCGTTCCAATCCGCACCCCACTTGCTGAGATGCACACAGTGATCTTGAAAGTCCCCTCGACGAACGTGAATCGCAAGGAGCCCGGGGATAGGGTCAGCCCCGCTTTCCTCTTGGGAATCGAGGAACCCTCGAAAGAACGTCATCTTCGTCGGTTCGAAAAGATGGCGATTTTTCCTGTAAGCGTCGTGGACGAGTGGTGACCATCCCCAGTGCGTAGAAACCGGCGATTTCGCCAAGTAGGGCCAAATAGTCAACATTCGCTGCTTACGACCAAATATCCTATTTTATGTAAAGTCCGAAGGCCGTGCCGACATCAGAAGGCTGTAACATGTATGATGTGGAAGCATGGCAACTGCGTACCAAAATTCAAAAATCTGATTGCTGCTCGGGTCCAGCATGAGACATGGGTCCTCGATCGAGTTGATTGTTTCTACCCATTTTTCGAATACATAGGCAGCTGAAATATCGTCACTAAAACGCATTTCATCGGTGTTGACATCCGACACTTGCAGGACCGTCGGATTTGGACAGGCTTTACGGAAGAACTCTTTGGAGACTGAGAGGGGAGTATCGTCGCCAGGAGGCCATGGACCACCGACCATCGGACCTGTTGACAGCAATGGGTTTGCGGAGCAAGAGTCAGGGATGATACTTACCACCCAGGAGAGCAGAGAGAGGAATGCGCGAAGGGATTAGCTTCCCGTTATATTCTGAGTAAAGTAAACCATTCGGGTCCCAAACGTAGTCATCAAACACGAAACTTGATATCATGCCACGACGAGATTAGACCGTCGGAAGGAGGAGTGGAAGATGGGACAGCGGGAGGATACTCACGATCGATTGGTGGCATGAGCGAGCAAACCCATCATGACAAAGTCTTGCATGACGTTCCCCCAACCCGAACCTAGAAAAGGATGACGAGCGCTCATGTGTTAAAGTATCCCTGGATTTCTTACTGTGGGCATGGTTTGCAGCAAAGAAGTATTTGGGATTCTTGCGTTCGTACCCTTTGTAGTGCAGCAAGGATTGTTCTTTTGCTCTCACGTTCTCATACAGTGGAGGAAGTCGTGGCCCCAGAAATGCTTGCGGAATGTCGTGCCAGCGTACGAAAACAAGCAATCCGATGGAAGACAATAACATGATTCCCAGTAGTCTGAATCCTCGTCTGGTCAACCCGTAAGACGACATTGGAGGGGAGGGGGTCCGGGAAGACGCCAGGAGAAGGCTGTTGAATTGTCTGTGCTGTATTTTGAAGGACTGCGCAACCATGTTTGGATGAATGCGATCTGACCCCGCCGGCGAACAATAACTAGTCGCCGGCTCCGAGTGATGACAGAACGGAGATATGAGGAATTGGCAGAATCTTGGACCTGCAGAGAGGGTTACACCAAGGGTGTAGATGGTTCAGACGTCCTCATGGGCAAAGGTCCTGAATATTGCTCCGCCGATGCGTGGAAGACACGAGGCAAAGCCTATGTTGGACGCAGGATCGAGTGCCGACCAAGTGGGGAAAGAACCGGAAGAATTCTGTGCCATGCTTACCAGACTAACTTCTTTGCTCTTCATCATCGGTGTTCAAAGCTGAGGGGTCTACGCCGACTAATTCCATCATTATATAATCTGTCAAAATAAAAGATTCCGTATCGCTGCAGTCCTGTCCAGCACGACACTGACCGGTGACCTTTCTGTGAACATTACACGTAGTATCCAACTGTACGACAACATCGGTCTAGTGTAGCACTCCGGCAAGACATACCGCGCATATGCTGCGCATTTAAATTTCCATCAAAAATATGTCACAAAACTCGCAGCCGGCTTATGATTGCCTGAAAAGGCATTGGCCAGAAATTTCCCAAAAATTCACCCAATGTGGACATCGAAGAACATTCGCTGTACCCTGGTTCATTTCTGCTTCTGCATCGCACTGACCCGGCTGTGGACGAGGAAAGGTATCTGTGATGCTACGTTTCTCCTAGCACACAAAGGACAGCGCCTTCGGACTAGGAAGTGGTCTCTCTCATATCGATGACTTTGTTGCCGCTCATAAGTACTTTTCCAGGTCTTCGGGACGAATACAGACAAATGAAAATCTAGCACCGCTTTGCAGCCTGATATCAGCTCCAGTGCCATGTTTCTGCGAATAGAAGTTTTCGCGAGAAGAGTCGGTCCTGTAAATAACTTGGCCGTACGTTGTTGCACGGTCGAGCTTATTGAGAATGTCACCGTGGACAATGCCAACCGCTCGTGGTTCAGGATGGTTTTCACCAAGTTGGGTATTATCAAACTGGCCCCCGAGCGTCGACCTGCCATCGTGCAGGCTGCAGCCCATGTACGAAGGGGTGCATTCCTAATGCGTTTGTGGATCAGGCATGTTCTGATCGTGGTATCAGAGGCAATCCATCAACATGTTCCCGCAAAAGCTCTGTTCACCACCGTCGCCATCAGCTGCTGAGGTGGATAGCATGTACGAGCGCTGGAACATCATCGTAGATGCGTGTGCCTGTGTATCATCAAGTTACCTTTGTGTCCTGCGATCCCGAATCGCTTACAATATACCCCACAGGCGACCCTTGGCGCGAGGCTAC
>JBBPNY010000709.1:0-12889 GCA_038091165.1 Rubroboletus pulcherrimus
GTACCGTTTGCGACCAATGTGGCTGTCGACGATAGCGTGTCCGAGTGCACGGACTGCCCATCCCACTCTCTTCCTGAGGTAACGCTCGCAGTTGGGGTTTGGACCGCTGCAGCATAGGCTGCGCCGGTAGCGGAGGAGATGCTACCTCCGGGAGTTGGACTGCTGGCTGGGGGCTTGAAGGAGGACAGCAAGTTTTGCGCGGAGCTCTTCCTGCGCATCGTTGGACGGGGAATGTCAGACATTGGTGGACCTGGGAAAGAGATAGGTGCCGGGGTCAGTGGCGGTTGCGAGTGGGAAAGAACAAGCTTGAAGTTGCCAGCGAACTGGAGAGGCGCCAGTCCTGATAAATGTCCGAATTGGGTTGTGTAGAGACACTGTCACTGAATTTCTACCCTTTCTGTCGGCTCATCTTCAAAGTCTCTCGCTCATCAATCCATCCGATGGACGCATCCGAAATTGCGAAGCAGTTTACAAAGTTTTACTATACCACATTCGACCGCGATCGGTCCGAGTTGACTCCCCTATATGTACGTCTATCGAACGAGAACAACGCGATCCAGGTTGATCTGACGACTGTGCAGCGCCCAGCATCAATGCTCACATTCGAGCAAGCCCAACTTTTAGGAGCAGCCGCCATCACCGAGAAACTCACCGTGACTATTTGCTTGTTATCTTAGGTCCTCCACTGGTGCTGATCGTGCCCTAGTCACTGCCTTTCGCAAAGGTTCAACACAACGTGTCAACTATCGACGCCCAGCCCTCTATATCTACTGGGAGTCTCATCGTCAGCGTGACTGGCTACTTGTTGGTATGTTAGTTTATTCACACTTCTGCCCGATCTCACGCGAAACAGGTCGACGATGAGCCCAATCCTCTCAGCTTCAGTCAAGTATTTCAGCTGGTCAGCGAGGGCAACACTTATTATGTGTCCGTACCTTGGTCAATTATCAGCGCGTGCCAAGATGACTGACGCGTTTTGCCAGCCACAACGACATCTTCCGTCTTAATGTCGGTTAATTTGGTCGTTTTCAGATGCTTCGATTACAGTGGAACGGAGAAGAGCCAGGACGTGAAGAGAGGATACTGTGTGTGTATTTTACACCCAATGATCATATGTTTGCAAGTCTAGTAATCTTTTATCGCCTGAGCGTGGTCTCATCGCAATGTTCGTCGCATGTACGCGCCCACCTTGGACTCTGATTGTACCATGGTCGTAACGGCCGCGCATGGCCGACTACCATGAAGCGGTCAAAGAAGTTCTGGACTAACCCTACAAGAAGTGAAACGCCACGTCCATCTAATACGTATCGCGTTGCATTAATGCCGACCCAAACATGTTGTACCTCACTTGCATAGTTCATTCCAGTAGCCTGAGCGCCGGCGGTCAAGCAAGGACGAGGAAGTGGAACAGGAGACACCTACTCGGGATGACCTGACTTTCCTGAATGGCTGCCTCAGACGGAGCTTCTGCCATAACAGCGGCAAATCCGCTGAACAATGGCGTGATCAGTAACAATAGAAGCCCTGATTGATCTACATTCAAAGCAACATACTTGTGCAAGTGGAAGTTCGTGTGACTGCGAAAACATTCGTCAGGTTCAGTGGCTTGTACAGCGGGAGTGGCTCACCAGTGTATGAACCATGGACCTGGGTTATCGGTGACGAAGCGAATTGTCACGTTATCCATGCTTGCTTGGGACCCAATGGAAACGGTGTCCCTCCTGACGGGGTTCATAAAGTTGAAGTTCTGGCTTCCAGGAGCTCTGATGACATCGAACACGTGCTATAGATCACAAACGGATTGTATGGAACATTTCTCGAGACCACCGTGAAGATGACTCACTCCGTGAAGGTGAAGAGCATGCTGTCGAATGGTACCCTTGTAAGCGACGTAGAAAGGGTATGATGAATACTCACGGGCCCGCCGAGTGCACCACCCTCTGTAAGTTCAGTGGCAGGAACGCTGATCTCGATCACCTTACCATGTGGAAGGTCATAGACACCGCCACTTGGGAGCAGCTGCGACGGGTGCCGAGCACCACGCAGAATTTGCAAGAGTACGGGCAATGGCGGGTCTGCGTAGGTTACTCCATTAATCGTATAATGGTGGTCCGCCAGCCCGGGCACGAGATTAATGTTTACATCTGCTTTGCCTGGCTCTGGGATGCCAGGCGCGCCAGGTGCGATCAATGGACGGATGTTGCTCTCGTCGTAGGGAAGTACATATGGCCCGTGCTCCGTTGTCGGTTCTTGCTCTGGTGCACCGCTATATCTTAGGATGGCAGAGCTTTGCCCGCCATCAAACGTCTGGTTGGAATGGCTCGATAATGCATGGATCCAATAATTTCCCAGGGTTTGGTTCGCAGTTACTACCACGGAATAGCGTTGGCCGGCGAATACTGACAGCGAATCGATGACTAGGGGTTCCGTCTCAACACCGTCCGTTTCAATGACTGTCATCGCGTGCCCATCGATGGTGAAATTGAACCACGGGTCACACGAAGCCCCAATTATGCGGAAGCGATATCGTTTTCCCTGCTCGACGTTGATGATGCTAAGCGGGGACATCGGTCCACCAGCATACCGTCCACGACCGTTTATCAGCGTGGAATTCGCCGTATACGGAGGCAGGTACATTTGCGTACTGGGTATATGATACCTGTAAAAAGTGAGCCCGGCATCCAGAATGAA
The DNA here is from genome assembly GCA_038091165.1 of Rubroboletus pulcherrimus. Classification (NCBI taxonomy): domain Eukaryota; kingdom Fungi; phylum Basidiomycota; class Agaricomycetes; order Boletales; family Boletaceae; genus Rubroboletus; species Rubroboletus pulcherrimus. The sequence goes on from JBBPNY010000709.1 coordinate 2,692, forward strand.
AGCTCACATCCCGCACCAGTCGGTAAGGGTGATAACGGTGTTCTCTGGTGAGTCAATGAGGGTCTTGCTCCAAGCTCTCGCAGATGGAACACGTACCATTATCAACATCATACAGATGTTTATGTGGGTCCTCGGGATCATATATTACCAGTGGACCTCTGAGACCATCACAGTACTGAGATGAAAGATGTGAGTGGTACCAGTATGTCCCAGATTGAGTTTGTGCATTGAATTGGTGCAAAAAGCTTTTGTACGGCTTGATGGGACATTGCGTAACCCCCGTAACACCATCAGCCCAGTTAGACTTTTTCTGGTATATACCATGCCAGTGCTGTTGGAGTTTCAGAGCTAAATGTAGAGGTAAATTTCGGACACACGAACAAGACTCGTAGACGTATCCATTGTGGTGTCATGAAGGTAGTTTACCACGTTGATTTTGAAATCGTCACCCTGAAGAAACATTAGAACCAGCTATTCACGACGTCACGGAAAGACCTCACGATCTCAGCAACAATCAGCGGCCCCGGAAAGGTTCCCCCAGCAAGTACAGTCCTTGAGGATGTCAGTAGAAGACGGTAAGTCAAGTTTACGCAACTCAACGATCGAGGAAAACCATCAGGCGCGATGACCTTATTGACGATGTTCAACTCCGCGACGGGACCGAGAACATGAAATTCGCTCTGGGACGAGGTCCTCTCTTGCTGGAACTCCAGAGTAGCAAAGACCGATGGTATAAATGAGTAGACTAGAGCGAAGACAAGAGCATAATGAGGGGTGGTGCGCATGCTGGCATATATGGGTACCGGTGACAAGGCCTTGCCCACGGCGATCGAGCTTATGAGTGAATGGATACCCGCTCTCATGCCAAGTTGGGGAGGGATAGTTGAGGTAAACATCACTCACCCATCGTGAGCATCGGTCACCTACGTATGCGGGAGGTCGATATATGGACCAATTTCGTACCGATGAGGAAAGATCCGGAATTTCATCGTTCGAGACCGCCAGATCCGTACCACCTTTGATAAGATGATCACAGTGGTTCACGATCATTCAGTCAAATCGAAATACTAACGCGAGTTCTTCATGATGGGGTGTCCGCCTCTCTTCAACGGATGTGGTCCCAAGAGCTTCTACTGACATCGGATATAATGTTGAGCCAAAAGTTGCCCCATTAGGATGACGATATGATCGCGTGGGTTAGGGTGATACGTAAATCAGCCCTCAACGTCGAGCCAGTTGACAGACTAACCCCAAGAGAATATCTTGCTACTCACAGCGCGACTTAACCTTCTTGCATTTCGCCAGGTTTGAAAGTAGCGGTAGAACAGAGCATCTGTAGATTATATGACATGACCTTACCCCCAAAAAATTAACTTACAACAACAGTGCTTCCCACTTTCTCCCAAAACCGTCGTCCGACGTCTATAGGCATCTTGTGTCTTGGCTATTGGTGATCAACGTTCAACTCCGTCACTCTTTTGCGGGATTACACCAGATTCACTTGAATACCGTCGAAGCTATAATTCAAAAAGGACATCAACACCCAAAAGTAAAACGTGAGGGTGGACTCGCCGAGAAAGTTGTATTTGTGGCGTACAACCTTCTATGATCACTGTTTCGCGAAGGCACGCTCGTGCTGAGTGGGCAATTTCGTATGCACCGTTTATACTTCCGGGCTGAAGACTATGCCAACCAGATGAAGGAGACCGGCGGACCATGACAAGTACACATGTCGTCGAGCTAGTTCACGGAATGTAGAAGCAGAGGGACTTGCCAAAACAGTCCACACTCCCAGGTTCGTTGAATGACTCCGTTAGTATATATTATATGGCCCCCCTCGGTGAGAACCGACTGGAACGCATATCAGCCAAGGGGCTTGGGGCATCAGTCCCACCCCCGACAGCAGTGGCGCACGGACGTACCAGCAGAAGACTGTATTAGCAGCCGCATAGCCAACTTTAAGAGTGGCTACTGACCCCGCCGTCGTACACCGATCGCCTAGAAGGCCATCCAAGATTAGTAAAGATGGTACTTTTCATCTCCACGAGTATCAAGCCTGCATCCCAAGGCTATCAGCTGCCAAACATTCTGTTCCATCAAGGAGAGTGTTGCACTGAATTTATTTTCATCCAGTATGGTTAGTGTTGTTCTCCAAAAGAATTACAGGGGACGCCACTCCATCCGCCTCGCGAGGCTGCTCAAAGCCCGTCGGGTACCTATTTGCGTTCGCTGCAACATCGAAACTCGAGCAAGTACCCACGTGCTGGCGATTAAGATCCATACCTACCACGAGACGGAAGGAAGACAGCCATTCTCAAAGTTATAGATGAGTCCGATATGCATGCCAGGAAAAACGAAAGAAAATACTACGAAACCTTGCATCCCAGTGTGTTGTGCCGTTATGGTGGGGGAACCGAGTGAGGCGATTGTCATCTATGCACTCGCAATTTTTCTACTTCCACCGTGACTGTGGTATGGATGCATTCTGCCGTACGTACAGTCAGACGAACAATGGTGAAAGACTTACTCTGTCGAGGTGTAATGCATAACTCCATTAACTTTTATTGATGAGCATAGATCTTCGGAGACGGATGACTGCAACACCGTGGGCCGTGGCATGTACAACTTGAAGGCACCTCCAGGATTTAGTAGTCACCGGTTGATCATAAAATGATTATCGAGGATAGCGCATGGTTCTTTGTTGCACTAGGCACGATAGCAGGTGCCTTCGAGGCATATTGTTCCAAGGGGAACATCTAATACCTGCACCTGGACTTCACACGTGCACTGGACGCTGGACGCCGTTTCTGACAGGGAGATCCTCATCGGAGCTGTGGCGCAAAACAAGATGGGAAACCTATCTGTCTAACACTAGTAGGCGAATTCAGCCATCGCAAAGCAGGGTATCGTGCATACTACATATTCGAGAACATTACAAGATTATGATCCAAGAACATACGTATAGTAAGTGGAAGGTCCATTATATGACAAAAAGTAGCTCAGCTCTACGCCTAAATTCACCGAAATAGGACATTGCCAGCCGTCCAGGACCACGATGCACTCGCTCGACGAGTTGAGATCCTGAAGTGCCTCAGGACCGTCCATTTCGAGGGGTCAATCATACCCTGCACCTCAGAGGTGAGATCCTGCCAACCAAGAATTAAATTCAACTGGAGGGTGTCAACTCCTGCGTCAGCCAAAGTCCGAACTGCGTGGAGAAACGACTCGAGATCAGCTTGATCGTGGCATGGCAGAGGATGTTGTATTTTGAGCGTTCTGAACACGCCTCGATACTTGTCTGCGAGGAGCATGAGGAGCTGGGCATACTGATTCAAGGTGTCTCCGCCACGTTCACATTGGGAAGAGATCGCCAACTCCTGAAGTACATGACTTGAGAGCAGTCGAATAAACTCGATGGCGTGGGATGGAGAGCCATCAACAGACAGTTTCTTCAGCGAGGGGAAGACGGGGGATATTGGCTGGAGGCGAGGATCTGGCCAGCGTACAAAACGTAGGTCAAGCTCACATATGGTGGATGCGGAGAGTGCATGACAGTATTTGTGCAGGACGTTTGGGCCAAGGGGACTGGATTTGATGGTGATTTTTTGCAGTTGTTGAAAGGGAAGTGGTGTAAGGCTATGCAAGGGTTCCTTTGGGCTCCCCTCAAAATGGATGTGTTCAATGTGAGGGGCGTCCAGAAACAGCCGATTCATGACCGAACTCCAGAGGACAGCTTCAATCTGTGGAGCCATGACGTTGGCCCAACTAAATGTGACCGAGCGAAGAGAGGAAGGAAACATTCTAAGGTGCAGGTTGGGAACACTTTTCGCGTGAAATGCTAAGGTGGTAAGGTTCGGGAAGAGCTCAATGTTTGGACGAATATCGGTAAGTTGTTTGTAAATGGAGGAGTACACGCGGTGAGGGTTCATGGTGACAGTCTTTGCGTATAAACGCCGAGCACGTCGAGCGTATTTATCGAACGTCGCCCACTTCTCTGGAGGTAGATTCGAAACCATGGAGCGGTCAAATTGAAAGAAAGAATTTTCCTGTAAGCAAGTATAACGTCAGGTCTCGACGAACACTGCATCAGCCCTCCAAACATACATTGAGGGTCAACTCCTTCGGCAACAGGGAGATAAAGGGTTCCAGGGAGTCATTAAGTGCCCATAGACGGTCGAGCGCGGGCTCAGCGATGCCTTTGCAAGTGAAAGCAAGGTGGGTCATACTACGTTTGTCGTTGACGAGCTCGTCCAGAATCATCTCCAAGACCTCGGCGATGTAAAGAGCACGATTCGGGGCAACAGACGCATGGTTTACTAGGGAGCTGAGGCGAGATGTGGGTTCTTTCGAGACAGTGGTCATGGCTGCGAAAGACAAGCCTGTTTATGGACCTCTTCCTGGCAGTCCCGCAGAAGAGCGTTTTCACCCTCAAGCCTGACGTAAGGGATAACGCGATATACCGGTGGGTCGGGGGGTGCTGGCAGCGGTCCCCTCAAAGAGCAACCTGCTGGTCATTCTGGTGAATGCAGTCAGAAAGTGGGTCATCGCCGACCAAGTTCAAACTTAAACTACGCAGACTGCGGTCAGTTGGAAGATATTTCGAGGGTTTGTGACGGTGGCTGTGCCTCGCAGCTCTAATCGCGTGTTTCCGCCAGCAGCGCAAAGACTACGCGCGTTCTCCTTGTCTTTTTACTTCCATGTCATCGTCCATGTCGTCCACCATGCCCACGGGTTTTGGTCAAGAAATCGTGACTGTCGTGAACAAGCTTCAGGATGTGTTCAGCACAGTCGGATCATCAGGATCCCAAATCGACCTTCCGCAAATCTGCGTGCTTGGTAGTCAAAGTAGCGGCAAGAGTAGTGTGCTCGAGGTATGCAGTGCCGTCTACTGCGTTGCGGTCAAATAATTCATCATGCTCACCCTTCCAAGAACATCGTTGGGCGAGACTTTTTACCTCGCGGTACCGGTATCGTGACACGGCGACCACTCGTGCTGCAGCTCATTCACCGCCCTGGCACCCCTCCACAACCGAATGGTCTCTCATGTACGTTTCAAAATGATGCTGGAGGTTCCTTTGATCTCAAAATTTACTTTCCGAAGCACAACTTGCAGGCTCAGACCAGCAAGCCAACGAAGCGGAATGGGGAGAATTCTTGCATCTTCCCGGCGAGAAATTCTATGACTTCAACAAAATCCGTGCAGAGATCGTCCGTGACACAGAGGCAAAGACGGGCCGTAATGCTGGTATTTCCCCACAGCCCATCAACCTGCGCATATTCTCGCCCAACGTGCTGACACTTACCCTCGTCGACTTGCCTGGTCTGACAAAGGTGCCTGTCGGAGACCAGCCAAAAGATATCGAAAAGCAAATCAAGGATATGCTTTTGAAGTACATATCGCGACCCGCTTGTATAGTCCTTGCTGTCACAGCGGCCAATACCGACCTGGCAAACTCGGATGGTCTCAAGTTGGCTCGTGAGGTTGATCCGGATGGCACTCGGACAATTGGTGTTCTTACGAAGGTTGACTTGATGTGCGTTGTTTGGCTCATTCATAGCAGAAATCTCATTGCTATGTCCAGGGACCAAGGGACAGATGTCGTCGACATTCTTGCCGGCCGCGTCATTCCACTTAGACTCGGCTATGTGCCAGTTGTGAACCGCGGGCAACGGGATATTGACACTTCAAAGTCTATCAGTGCTGCTCTGGAAGCAGAGCGCAATTTCTTTGAGATGCACCCTTCCTACAAGGGCAAATCACAATATTGCGGAACTCCCTTCCTTGCTCGCAAGCTCAATATGGTCCGTTCATGATTGTTGCCCCCTCCATATCACAAGTTGATAAATTGTTTCAGATCCTCATGCAACACATTCGCAACACCCTCCCAGACATCAAAGCACGTATAACGCAGCAGCTTCAAAAGTACAATGCCGAGCTTGTAAGCCTTGGTGGTCCACTGGGTGATGGTTCAGGAGGCAGCGTTGTTCTCGCTGTCATCACCGAATTCACGAACGAATTTCGCACTGTGATTGATGGTAACACAAATGATCTGGCTCTGAATGAACTCAGTGGAGGCGCGCGTATCAGCTTCGTATTCCACGAATTGTTCAACAATGGTGTGAAGAGCATCGATCCGTTCGATCAAGTAAAGGATGGTGATGTCAGGACGATTCTGTACAACTCCTCCGTAAGTGGCCGCCACGGACACTTGATTGTCTGACATTTAACAAGCGCGTAGGGTTCAACGCCATCATTGTTTGTTGGTACCCAAGCCTTTGAGGTCATTGTCAAGCAGCAAATCAAACGACTCGAAGAACCTAGTTTGAAATGTTGTCAACTGGTATACGATGAGCTTATCCGAATCCTTGGACAGCTACTCCAAAAGATCGTATGTCTTTGTTCTCGGACACCGGACAGACTGACCGTATATTCGTATACAGCAAGCATTCAGACGCTTCCCTGCTCTCAGAGAACGTTTCAACGGTGTTGTTGTGAACTTTTTCAAGAACTCCATGAACCCAACGACCAAACTTGTGACTGATATGGTCGCGTGCGTACAATTCCACTATTCGCGGAGAGTTCAGACGTAATTGACTACAACTTAATTATAGCATGCAAGCATGCTATGTCAATACGACTCATCCCGACTTCCTTGGTGGACAGAAGGCAACTCATTTTCGAGCAAGTTCAACTCGCCCGTCACTGACTCCTTTCACTTGTGCAGGCCATGGGCATAGTCCAGGAACGTCTCAATGTCAACAAGCCCCCTCCACCCGCAGCTGATCCGAAGAGCGGCAAGCTTGCACCAGGCCAAATCAATGGTGGCCGTGACCTCGATGTCGACCCTAAGAAGGATGAGCCAAGCTTCTTCGGTTCATTCTTCTCGACGGCGAGGAAAGGGCAACCGAAGAAAGCGGGCCCGGTCATGGAATCGGTAAGCATTGTCTGAGATGACGGGATGCTTAACTCAGCCAACATCTGTCAATCCCTTAGCCACCTGCGATAATCAGACCCCAATCGGCACTGAGCGAGCGAGAGACCATGGAGACTGAGGTTATCAGTAAGTCACCCAGCCTATCCAGGCCTAGACAATGCTCACACGACATATCGCTGCAGAACTCCTCATCCACTCCTATTACAACATAGTGAAGCGGGAGATGATCGATATGGTCCCGAAAGCGATCGTGCTCACGCTCGTGACCCACGCTAAGGAGAATCTGCAACGCGAGTTGTTGCAAGAACTTTACAAACCTGACGTCCTGGACGAACTGATGAAGGAGAGCGAGTTCGTGGTCAACAGGAGGAAGGAGGTCGTGAGCATGGTGACCGCACTGAACAAGGCTGAGGAGTAAGTCCTGGATTGACCCACTTCGGATTGGAGAATTGATCGTTTGCGCTTTCATAGGATCGTTGCTGGTGTCTAGATGTGTGTGTGTGTGGTGTTTTTGTCTTGCGTTAGTATAATACCCTCCTGCATACATGCTTCCTACTTGGTGTGTGGTTAGATCATTTATTCATCTCTTCATCGTAATCCCAGTCGAACGATGGCGGCACTCTGCACGACATATCGTCGTATTTCATGGGCTCATGACCCGCTAGACCGAGATAGGATGTCAGCACTGGTCTTGGATGATCTTCCTTCCAACCAGTTAACTTGGGAGGGTGATGAGGACTTTGTTTGATCTTTCTCTGGTCTTACATTACTCACACCCTTAAATTTAAGTCTGAGAGTAGCACGTTGTATCGGGCAATTGAGCTTTTAGCACAACCGGAGAGATGATGCTCGTTCCACATAACAACACGGGCATTATATGCGATGCATCTCCTCCCTCGCCACAACAGGCAGTGCCAGATGGTCGTCTTGCGTACACTGCGGTTTCCATCAAGACTGTATTGTCCAACTTGTCTTGGTTTGGACCCCGTCGGAGCTCCTGCCTCGTGGTGTCGGACTAGTATACTAGCGATGTCATGAATGATCATGAGCCGATGAATTCTTGGCTGGTGGATACTCGATTTGGCACACGGCTGCGGGGCGTGTCGTCAGGGCCGTCAGCGAAACTTACAGTGGGGTGGGTACATAAGCGGATACGAGACGGTACCCCTCCTATTCGCTTCCTCTTCACAACCACAGTCCACAACACTGTCCACCATGGCTGAAGGCTCTTGGACGGACGATATTTTGCTCAAGGTTCGTCTCATGGCCATTCTTGCCAGAATCTCAACCTTACACCCTGTTCCAGCTCCTTAACATCGTGGTGTATTTCGGCTTCCTTGGTTCCAACATATACACCATCGCAGCCCCGCACGACATTTACTACTCTGGAAAAGTAACATATATTACACCTGCTCCTTGGACATTCTTGATTTGGTGTGTCTATTTGCCCCTCTTGTGTTGCCACTTTTTCATTCGTCGGACAGGACCCTCATTCACCTGCTCCTTCTCGGTACCATTGTGTACCAGTTCACCGCGGTCGGGAAGAGGGTCATCATCGATGGCATCTCATGGCGGTTCGCCTTGCTCGGTGTCCTTAATGCAATTTACGTCAACCTCTGGGCGGCGCACCACTACGTCGTGGCCTTTATCTTTGCGCTCTTCGTCAGCAGCACTGTCACGGTGAGTTTCTTGCCTGCTTGCGTACTTGCTGCCTTCCATCTTTCATTTCGGGCGGGGCCCCAGCATTTTTGATGCCGCGCATTTTTTTTTGGTTACATCATATTTTGCGGACATGATCACACTTTGCTAACCCTTTTGCAAACTCTGGTCAGCATATCTACTACATCGTTAAGAAGCAGTATGCGCCGTCGAACACGGGTGACGAAATATTCGTGCACCTTCCTTTCTCGCTCTGGCATGGATGGACCACCGTTTTGGTAGTTCTCACTGCCTTCGAAGCATTCGGCGTCAATGCGTTCAGCGAAAATGCCGGTGTCTGGACCAAGGTTTTCGTTTTCCTTGCTCTGTAAGTCACCTGCATACCTGTGAATATCCAACCACAGCTCACTCATGTGGTGCACCTTGTTACACAGCTTCTTCCTCGAGGGTACTGCCGCAGCTTATGCTTTCACCTCCATCGAGGGTGACTTGCCCGCGTCTATCGCCATCATGTGGTCCCTCTTTGGCATCTTCGCTCAGCAGATAGACCCCTTTGTGCATTGGGCTTCTCTCGCCTTCGCCATCTTGAGCGCGTTCTGCGTGGTGAAGGGCATCTGGGGGCTGTACAGGAGGTTCACGACCGTTGTGGTTCTTATCGAAGACGAGGAGCGTGGTCCGCTGCTTGGTGGGCGATGAGCATGCAGTTTGGTTGGTCCCGGGATGAACGTTTGCCGGAGAGTCTGAAAATACTTCCATTTCTTCATTCCAAGTGCATTCACTGGGTTCGGTTTCAGCTTTCATGAACAGTGTGTAGATATATTTCCTTGTCTTTTGCTTGTATGGTAATCTACAATGTATGTTGACCCTTTGTGTTGTTCTACTATTGTGTTGATATTTTCGTTGCGACAATTGACGGCTGAGGTAAGGCTGATTATCAGATGTGTGTGGCGTGAGAAGATCACAGATATAATTGGTATCTTTCTAGAACATTCGTTATCCGCAGCACGATCAGTTTCGTACTCGACCTCCTCTCTCAATTCGGCCCCCAAGGACGACGTAGCTCTCGGGAAAGCGAGCGGAAGGACGAAGGAAAGTCGAGAGACAAAGGAAAAGCCAAAGGAAGAACAAGAATGAAAAAAAAACCGCACGGATCATGCGGTAACTCGAGATGGTGGAAGCAAACAAGAAAGCGATGACACGGGGTTCTGATGGTAAACATGAGCGGAGTTTGAAATCAAAGTAGTATATAAGGAGGGTGCTCCCCCGACAACTTGCTCCCAATTTCACCCCCGCCTGTTTTCCCACGCGTTCTTTTACTCCGACCTCCACGTCAATTTTCGAGACAATGTCATTTGCACTCCCCGCGCGCCAGGTAACCTTTGGGAGGTCGGCTGCTCCCTATCAGCCTCAACAGGCATCGCAGTCTTCGAATGGGCTCGCTCTTCCTGGCCCCAGTTCTTTTAGTTTGCCTGGACCGTCGGGTCTCGCTTTGCCGGGGCCATCGCCATTGTCGCAGTCCCATACTCCACCGCCAACAGTACCAGCTTCTGTCGTGTCCACGTCGCAGACGGATGCAACCACGGCGACGAGCAAGGGCGCTCCTT
>JBBPNY010000711.1:0-12881 GCA_038091165.1 Rubroboletus pulcherrimus
ATGCCTAGAAGACTAGAGGCAGTGATAAAAGCAAAGGGAGGACATACAAAGTACTAAAATTGTAGAATAGAAATGTTGCTCAAATAAGTGTCCCAATGACATGTCATTTTAATATGGTTATATCTCAGTGCCATGGCCTCCAAATCACATGACTAAGGGCTCATATTCAGGGCACGGGTTAGGGCTATTGACGGCCCTGCAAGAGCTAGAGCTAATACATTTTGGTTCTCTTGCAAATGTCAAGTCTTTCCAAAATTGCCCAACATTGGGACACTTATTTGAGCCACTGTATATCTTTGATGCATTGCAATTGCATCATCATCTAATCCAGATAGCCCCAATCTGTTGCAAATGCTGCCATTTATCCCTCACCATTCTTAACATCTAGTACCCACAACTACACCCACAACTACCATAGTTCCTATCATTCCTGACTAGACCTGCATTTGGGTTGTGTAACTTGGTGTGGCTCTCTGTGTCATATCTGTGACTGATGAATATGAGTAACTGGCATCATTCATGTGACTGGAGACCTATGTATAACCCAAAGTACATACACCCCTCTAGCGTTGAACAGTGCCCGAGGGACAAGAAGGTTGGTGTATCTTGCAGCAATGGCATGTCTTGAACTAGGTGGAAGCAGCGAAGCATAGCCAATACTGTGCACACATACTCTGAAACACACTGGGTCCTTTGCTCATTGGCTCCTCCATTGTCAGGGAGTGAATCACAAACCGGTACCCGTGATCTGGTCCGTCTCCTGTGGGGCGTCCCAAGTAATACGCACATGCTAGGTCAGCGCCCCAGGTAACTCATCGATGTGTGGTCGAATTGTCCAAGCCTGTGCATAAAGGTATCATGGATTGATGATGTATCAGTTGGTGTACTCCGGTCTAAGAGTGCATCGCCCAATCCCCAAGCATGCCTCCTTGCCTACCCATCCGCCTCCTTGGGCCAGGTCCCATGGCCCGTTCATCGCGCGGAGTACCATTCAGGATAAGGTGCTTATCGACCAGCTACGGGGCAATTCGTCAGATATAAGGCTCATCCCTGCTAACGAGCATCGCGCACATCATTCAATGTATTTGTTGATTTTGTCAGTGCGGACAGGAAAGCCGTGAGCTGTACATCTTCATATTCCTGGAGAGGGATCATCGAGCGGTGTCAGAATGGCCTCGGGAGCATCCAAATCGAGACAGCGACAGATATGGGCTCAAAAGGGCTGTGAAGTAGAGTTAGACTTACCGTGTCGAATTCCTCGCGAAAACCCTTGTGCTCACTCGCAGGAAGAGATGCAATCAAGGCAGAAATTGATCGAAGAATTGTGTGATCCTTGGGAACTTGGCCTGTAGTATGATCCGTTATTCAGATTGTGTGAATGACCACCAATCATCCCCCACCTGCGATTGCGTTTGTGACATACTGTACAAGCGCTAGGATCCGTTCATGGAGCATCTTGACTGCAGCTCTTTGTGCCTGCAAATGGGACTCCACTGAGCAGCATTAGCCTAGTATTGTGAGGCGCTAAGATGGTCAGATACTCGCGACTGGTACTTCCCCCTCCACCCTTTGCTGTCCAGTCGACAGCAATGCGCTCCGCTTCTCCTGTTTCGACTTTGTATGGTGCCTCAATAAACACGGATCGCGTCTTCTTGTCTCTGATCTCCACAGAAGGTTCATAAGCCTTGAAAGGAAGGGTTTGGCCAGTGATGTCAGAGGAGCTGGATACAGATGAAGAGGGCTGAAGTAGAAGGAGCAGCGGCGTGGAGCAGTACCCTGTGAACTGTACGGCGAACTATCAACTATCGAGGAACAGGGCATAACGACTCAAGCTGACCTGATCCTGAAGCGCTATATGACGGAAAGTCGGCGTCGGTGCCACGGTGTACCATCCAATGAATTCCAATGAAGGGAACACCTGTTTGTCTAGGCCGACATGTGACGCAAAGAACGCTCCAATAAAAGTAACCTACATTGATCCCGTCTTTGCACTAGAAAGCCATGATCGACCATGTCATCACGTCCATTCTCTACTGCCAACTCGAACGTGTTGACGATCTCGACCTCTCGACCATTCTGTGTGCCGAGTAACGCACCAAGCACTATACACAGTCTGCAGTCTAGCTAGTGGTCGATCGAAGAAGAAAGCTTACCAAATGGCAGATGCGATTTCGTCTGAAGTTTCAATCGCGTGAGGTGCTCAGAGATATTTAGAATTGGGAGGGGGTGACTGTATGCACGCTGTGAGGTTGGTTTGATACATTGGTGGAGCGTGGTTTCGACGTACAGTAAAAGAGAAAGGCTGGACGTAGTAGTCGCTGGGAGGACGACTGAAGGTTCGTCGATGTCCATTGGAGTCATGTTGGTCTTTGGCAGGGTAGATCTAGCTTAAAAGGAAGAGGGGTCTCGCTGGTCTTGTGCCAAGAAAAGCAGGAGCAAAATGTTCCCATTAGCCGACTCGAACGACTGACCTCGTCATTACTAGTGACGCGCTCTACCAACTGAGCTAAACGGGACTTATCGTGCAACCGGACAGGTCGTTCATACGGTCCACAATTTCGTCGAACGCGAAAGGACCTGCCCTGAACTGATTCAGTCGCGTACCCGCGCCGCCCGCTGTGACTTAAGTAGCTCATACCATGTCTGGCTTTGATGCTAATCGAGTTTTCACCGTCAACGTCCATGATCCATCCCCCGCTTCAACCTCAACGGATACCCCCTCGCAGACAGAAAAACTCCTTCTTGAATTCTTGCTGCAGTACAGAGTGGGCGGTGATTTCATATATCGGTTTGCCCCTCCTCCATTTTTGAATCATATTTCATTGTATGTCTGACCGTTTCGTAGAGATAATCTACGTGGAAATCTTCTTTTGAAGCAGTACCAGCTAGAGATAGACCTTCGCCACCTTAGCTTGTATAACGACGAGCTTGCACACGCGATTCAGGATCGACCAGCGGATATTCTTCCCTTGGTGGGTCGCTCTTCATTGCTACATGAACTTCTTTATTGCTCATGTTTTGCAAAGTTTGAAAATGCGGCCACCAAAGCAGCCAGGTCGATACTTTTCCCTCTAGCAAGCACGTCCGATGAACGAGCGGAAGCTGCTCTCCAATCTATACCCAAAATCCAAATAACCATCCAGTCTGGGTTAAGCATGCAACGATTTCGTGACCTTACTGCGGACATGATGAACAAACTAGTTCGTATACCAGGCATTGTTATTTCGGCGTCCGTCCTCTCCTCTAGATCCACAAAGCTCCACCTCCAATGCCGTGCGTGCAAATCGACGAAGATCATATATCCCCTTGGTGGTCTTGGTGGTCTTGGTAGTGGTTCTGACAGAGGCCTCCCAAGGGTTTGCGACGCTCCCGAGTTGGAGAATCAAAAGAAAGATTGTCCGCTGGATCCCTACATCATCGTTCATTCAAAGTCCAGCTTCGTGGACCAACAAACGCTTAAGCTCCAAGAAGCACCGGATATGGTACCTGTTGGGGAGCTTCCTCGACACATCCTCCTATCAGCCGATAGATATCTTACGGGAAATGTCGTTCCGGGCTCACGCATTATCGCGACTGGGATCTATTCGACGTTCAACTCGGCAAAAAACGTGAGTGTTCGACAGTTTCCTCTTGTCTCTCATGCCGCTAAGGTCCAGCCTAGAAATCTGCGGGACCGGCTGCTCTCCGACAGCCATATATTCGGTTGGTTCATATCGAGCTGTCGTCTCCATCTGCAGGTGGTGGAGCCTCGAACCCCTTTGGCGTGCAGTTCACTCCTGAAGAAGAGGAAGATTTTGCTGAGATGGCACGAAGCGAAGGTTTCTACGAACGCTTCGCGAAGAGTGTGGCCCCAAGTATTTATGGTTGCCTAGGTCTGTTCCCGTCTTGCAGGACATCGATGCATCACTTATGGTACTCAGATATCAAAAAGGCAATTGCTTGCCTCCTGTTCGGAGGCTCGAAGAAAGTATTGCCCGACGGAATGCGATTGAGGGGTGATATCAATGTATTGCTACTTGGAGATCCCGGTACAGCTAAAAGTCAGTTACTCAAGTTCGTGGAGAAGGTAGGACTCGTGATCATGTGTCCCAGTTATTGATTAACGATGTCACAGGTTGCTCCGATCGCTGTATACACGTCGGGCAAGGGCTCAAGTGCAGCAGGTCTGACAGCTTCGGTACAACGTGATGCAGTTTCTGTGAGCCTGTGTGAGAAATACTCCGGATGATACTGATCCGACTTGATTAGCGCGAGTTTTACCTCGAAGGAGGTGCGATGGTCCTTGCTGACACTGGTGTAGTGTGCATCGATGAGTTTGATAAGATGCGTGACGAGGACCGTGTTGCCATCCATGAGGCCATGGAACAGCAGACTATATCCATAGCAAAGGCTGGTATCACCACGGTCCTGAACTCCCGGACGAGTGTCCTTGCAGCAGCGAACCCAGTGTGGGGTAGATACGACGAAGGACGAAGTCCAGGCGAGGTGAGTCTATCGTTCGCACTGATATTGGGGGCTTGAGCGTTTTTTTTTTTTTGCAGAACATCGATTTCCAGACTACTATCTTATCTCGGTTCGACATGATATTCATAGTCAAAGACGAACATAATGAACAGCGTGATCGGGTTCGTTAACCCATCTTTTTACTGCAGTCATTTCCTTATCCTCCCGAGCAGATGATTGCAAAGCATGTCATGAACATCCATATGAACAGACCAAACCAAAACGTTGAAAACGGCGAGGTTATTGGTGAGATCGACATCGACAAGATGAAGCGATATATTGCATACTGCAAGAGGCATGCTTCGTCTCCTGACTGAAATCACTATTCTCAACGTACCTTGTAGTAAATGTGCTCCTCGCCTTTCCCAGGATGCTCAGGAAATGTTAAGCAGCCACTTCGTCAGCCTGAGAAAGCAAATTCAGCAAGTCGAGCGAGACAACGACGAACGAAGTTCAATACCGATAACTATTCGGTTTGTTCAACAATGATTCATCCTTCTGTCTTCGCCGCTAACAATCGCATATCTAGTCAACTAGAAGCCATTATCAGAATATCTGAGTCACTGGCAAAGATAACCTTGTCACCCATTGTGCAAAATCATCACGTTGAAGAAGCGATACGTCTGTTCAAATTCTCGACTATGGATGCGGTGTCGGCAGGTTCTGTTGATGGTATGTCTCGAGGTGAGCTTAATGAAGAGACGAGCCGCATAGAGAAAGAGCTCCGGAGGCGGTTGCCGGTAGGGTGGAGTACGAGCTACCAGAGCCTCATCAGGGAATTTGTCACGCAACAAGGCTATTCAAATCACGCCCTTGAACGTACGTTGTACATCCTGGAGAAAAGAGAGATCATCAGGTTCAGCGGGCAAAAGAAGGTTGTTCATAGGTGAGTTTGGCGTGGTTGGGTTTGGTGGTCTCTTACTCATTTACGACGCAGAGTCGGGGTATAATGTTCGATATATGTAGTCATCGTCTTTGGTGTGATCATGTTGCAATAGTACGGTGTTGTGTGCTACTTTTTTTTCCCGCGTCGTTAGTGGACAATGCTACATTATTGGCTAACGCCCAAATCACTAACGCCCGCCTAGCTCAATCGGATAGAGCGTCAGACTCTTAGACTAGGCGATCTGAAGGCTGCGAGTTCGACCCTCGCGGTGGGCTATGAGTTTTAGAACGTTTGTTTCCTTCCTTGCTTTATTTTATCTTATTTTATTTTTTGTTGTTATTAGTCTCCTGTCGAGGCCTGCCAGTGTGTTTCCCTGGGTTAGCTGCATTCACCAAGATCCCCCTCATGACTAGAATTATCCATATCTTTATGGATGTTTCAGCCGCTATACACTGGTTGTCTAAGGATTGTAACAGTCGACGAACATCAATTACCTTGAACTCGAAGCATTAGTTGTTAATTATTGGGACTGGCTAAGAGGGGTAAAAATTTCATAGCCCACCGCGAGGGTCGAACTCGCAGCCTTCAGATCACCGCCTTGTACGACTCGTACAATCGTAAAAGTCTGACGCTCTATCCGATTGAGCTAGGCGGGCGATAACATCGGATGCCGCGAAGTCGCATATGATTAGTAGGCACCACGTGACGGTGTTCGACATGCACGTGCCTGAGTCTCCGACGCGTACCGCGACGTGGCTGAAGTGGCGCATTACATGGTACTGTCATGGTACCGGATAGCGAAAAAAACAAGTCGGGGTAAGCTGTGGCAACTCTTTGTTCCGGATTTACCATTCAACCCGACTGCGACTGTCTAAACAGACTGTCGCCCTCCGCCGAAAATAGCCCTACCCTCCAAATCATAGAGATTTCATCTGATTCGGAGGACGACGTGTAAGTGATCGTCTTCGTACTGAGATCTCTCTGTAGTGATGTTCTAGTTATCTGTAGATTTTGTCAGCCACACCCAAGGTGAGATTTTAGCAGAATGCGATCTTCTCCATGAATTCCCATGAACGACTGCAGCAAGTTCGCATCTGCATTGCGAGGAGAAAACAAACATCACGAGTCAGGTTCCACCTGGGAGAATGATGTTATCGAATTAACCGACAGCGAGTCGAGTAACTCGGATCTTCCGGACATGCTGTCCCCTTTGGTCAAAGGGCCACGAAGAAAGGGGTTTGCGGGCTCGAGGAGACAACGACCCCCCTCCGAAAATTTCATACCTTTGTATGTCGATACAAGTGACGACGGAGAGTCAGACAAGGACTGCATTCTCGTATTGTGCGTGCTTGGTGGAATATTGCTCCGATTTGCCCATTTTTGTCTAGGAATGATCCCCCAGGCTCCCAGAGGCCAATTCGAGGCATCCCTCTTGCCAAAGGTATTGTCAGGACTTTTATGCCAACATACCGAGGGAAGTTTCACCGAGACCTCGTTTATTGGTGTAGGTCAAGATGTTGCAAGGGGCAACCCATTGCTCGACTCTCCGAAGAAGAACGCTGTTCCTGAATGCTCTCAGGCTGCACGGAAGTCACCCAACAGAAAAACAGGGCATTTAGCACACAAGGCCAAAGAGCAAGCTCGACGACAGAAGTATGCCACCGAATTGTTCGCTGAGCTCAACAAAGATGTTTTTGGTGATCGCCTCCCAAAGAGCACTACTCTAGAATGGAGCAAACGCCTACTGACAACTGCGGGACGAGCACGCTGGCACCGGTGAGTGAACCACACCTCCAGAGACCCTAGCGGCGTTGACTATTCTCAAATTTTAGCTCGCGCGAGGGCGCACACACCACGAAGATTGAATTGGCGTCCAAGATCTTGGATTGTGATGGTGAGCTGGTTGTAGTTTCGGGTGTAACGCGTTGTACTGATAACTTGAATGAGTCATTTAGAACGCATTCGAAATACCCTGTCTCACGAGATGTGCCATTTAGCATGCTGGGTGATTGATAACCACCCCCGGGAGGGACATGGTCAACTTTTCAAATCATGGTTAGTGTCATGCCATTGTCGCTATTTGATCTACTATCGAAAAATTTATTACCAGGGCGAACAAAGTAATGTACAAGCATCCGAATATCCATATTTCTGTGAGAAGTCCATGCTTAGCCCAGAAATACTTGTACTAATTATGGTAGACCCGGCATAGCTATGAAATATCATACCCATATGAATGGAGTGAGCTTGTTTCTGTTGTCTTGGTCTCTCGTTCGATCTCACACTCAACTTCAGAATGCGAGAAGTGTTCAAAGATGTAAGCACGCTGAAGTCTTACTGGAAGTGTCTGATCAGTTGCTCTAGCTATGGTAGATACTCCAAATCTATACGGCCAGATGAATGTGGTAAGTCAAAGCACTTGAATATGGCATTTACTTGTGTAGTTATGATGTTTTGCTGGGACAGTATGTGGTGCCTGTAAAGCGGGCAAGCTAATTCCTCTATGTGTTGAAAAAAGGCAAATGACCTCCAAGGTCAGCCATATGGCCGTAGCCAGGCCTCGAGGTATAGATGAACCATTGTGTCGCATTGCAGTGCTGAGTGTTGTTGTTCCATCATCACAGACTCTCCGCACTCAATGGTTGGGAGTCCAACTAGGAATGGTCCTGTCATGCAGCAGACTTCCGTATCTTTAACAAATTTCGATGACAAGGATATCCCGGGTCTTGTGAACACACTCAAAGACATATTGATCAACAACCCAAGGGACTAATAGATTGATCTATCACTAGCAGCTAAAGTTTCAAAGATGCTGATCCTGTATTCCACTCCGAGTTTCTAATACAGATTTGTTGGAACTGTGCACCACGTTCAAATTTGTCATAGACATACGGCCATATAAACACGGCATTGAACCTTTGAACGTCCGCAGCGGCCTTGAGAAGAAAGTGTGGAAGAATTAATGTCGCGATAAAAATCATTGTTTGAAAAATGGAGACTTTCCACCCGGGACATGGGTGCGGGCCAAAGGAGAACGTCATGGCGTTTGCAATGCAAGGGTGTGCAAGCGCTCGGGCAATCCACATAGCGAAAACCAGCGGTTGGGACTTGTGATATTTTCAGGTCAGTATGGATGGTCGAGGTAGGATTTACTCACTTGAATGATCTAGCGTCCGGTCCAAATGTCTCCACTGAAGTTCCATGCCTCCATTGGTACATGCACATGAGGCCCCTTTCGTATTCTTAGAGTCTCGCCCTCCCGGAACATTGTACCATCACAGAGAAGAATTGGAGAAGAGACAGGGGTGTCATCATCGCGGGTAGCGGCTCGCATCGTCTGATGAACAGGTGGACATAACCCGAGGGTCTCGTGCACACCAGCGTTTAGTAAGGTCGTGCATCAATGCTCCAGCGTGACATTCGAATATCCCCGTATCCGCTGAGCATGCAGATAACGAGAGAACCTCATCGCGGAGGCGCGTCTGGACATCCGGATTCAAGGAAAGTGGGTGTGCACGCCACGCCATTGTGAGCGCTGTAGAGTCTGGTCCCACAAAAAGGAATGTGGAAAGCTGATCCAAAAAATCGTTGTCGGACGCGTCCGCCGAAAGATTTGCCATTACTGTGTATCATACGGTCGATATCTCACACAGGAGTAGATAAAGCTACGTACTCAGAAGGTTCAGAACATCTTTTTCGTTTGTATTCTTTTCCGACATAGTATTCTCTACAGGAATCGTGGTCTTCTTTCTCAGAATTAGTTTCCTACCAGCTTCACGAATGATGGCTCACGAGATTCCTCGTCGGACCAGAGCTTTTCATATATATGTATAGGGAAATGGAGTTGGAACAATCCCCGGACCCCGCGATTCCTATCGGCGACCTAAAGAATGTTGCAATACGTCGCGTAGACGTCCTCGGAATCGTGTCGGAGAGATTGGGGGTGATAGTCAAATCCGGCAAGGCCGATGATATCGAAAGTCGCACGAGAAAACCAATGTGAGACATCACTTGAAGCACAGTTTCGGCGACAGACAGGGATGAGGGAAAAGGTGGAGATGGAAACAGACCTATCGCCATCGATAGATATGAGTTGTTCCGTCAATAGAACCCAGCGATCGCGAACTAACTCCCTCCACCTTTTGAAGAATATGGGCGTCATGGCCTTGACGGACTGCTTGGAGAATGCTGGTGCAGTCAACTTCCTCTAGAGCGCGGAAAGTTCTTTGAGTCCGACGACCAAGTGATATCGACAGGCTCGCAACAGATACCTATGTTCTTCGCATTCCATGGCAAAAGCACCTTGCGTATACATGATCAGACCATCTGTTCCGAACTCGTGAAACCTAGATGCCTGCCTTGACTCAATTGTCGCACGTGTCTGGAGAGCACGTAGGACTGTAAGAGTATTAGATAACGCCGAAGCTTCCGAAACGACAGTCCACAAGACTTACTCCTTCAGTTCCATAAGATGATTCTGGAAGAACGATGCTTTGGGACCCTGCATGTTCTTAAGTAGATCGAAAATGGGAGCAACGACCAGCATATTGCTCAACCACACTGCTCCTCCTGCCAGCAAAGGCAAAAGACACAGGCTATCTAGATAGATTGACTGCAGGCCATTCGTCATCTCGAAGAATGCGCGTGCGGGGGTATGGACTTGTAGTTGAGAAGTGAAAGGGCGATCTAGAGGGGCCCTCGGGAAGCCGGGTCACCGACAATTTACAATCGTTGTTGCGAACGGTGGTCTACGCAAACCTGGAAATACATGCATGGAGATTTGTTATACGAATTGCTGTTAGTACATTCGCCGACCTACTTCGGTCAGTGAAGTCCTTGATCCCTGTTTAGCATCATCTCAAAACTGAGACCCACATGGTAGTGAATAGTATACCTGATTTCCTGTATCCGGGGCAAAACATCAGAGGTTTCCGCAGCATCGTGATGTTGCTCAAGCTTCAAGGTAGGGTACTGCCAGTTTGGTATTGAGTCGGTCACTCTTGCGATGAAACCACACGCCTCAACTGTTTCTAGGTGGCAATGGTGAACAAGCTACAGGATGTCATTAATCAAAGTGAATGACTTGCATGCATGGTGCAACTTATGTAAACAACATCGAGGGAGAATTACAAAGGATGCAACATATGCGAAACTGTGTCCAAATATCATAGCGCATGAGAGGTGGTTTCTAGAATCTGCATCTATATATCTGTCCCTGCATAATGGACGATAGTACGTTGCTTACCACTCACCCACACCTACCCATTCTTCGTCCTTGATGTGCAACCACTCACAATCGATCATATCTCGTGCTTCTTTACGCTCTCGCTGATCAACCGCGAGCATAGGCCCCAGGAAAGCGCAGAGGAGCGCAGCAGCAGCATTCGACAATAGGTACTTTTCCACCATCACGCGGTACAGCGGCCATGGCTTCAGAGTTTTGATGTACCGCAGTGCACCTGAAACGCGTCAGGAGAACAATTCGACAGCAAGTTTGGAGGACTGACCGATGTGGTCGAACAATTCTCTACTATACCTGCCTCCCATCTTCGCCTCAAGAGGAAAATCACCCATTAGCTCGATGATCTGGGCCATATGATCATCATCTTTGGTAAATAATTCGCCCTGGCCGTGTGGATCAAAAAGGTACTCGGCAGTCAATAGTTCGAAAACGACGCATGCCACACTCCATATATCGACACGAGTTCCCCAGTCGCGCCGTCCGAGGATAGCTTCAGGGGCACGATATTGGCGGGTCTGGATATCCTCAGTGTAATGTTGCTTTGAGGGCGTTGCGTTGCCTAGGTCGGCGATCTTGATCGTGAGCGGGGCATACCCAAGAGGGCTTGGGGGAGGCTGGGGGGTAGGACAAG
The DNA here is from genome assembly GCA_038091165.1 of Rubroboletus pulcherrimus. NCBI lineage: Eukaryota > Fungi > Basidiomycota > Agaricomycetes > Boletales > Boletaceae > Rubroboletus > Rubroboletus pulcherrimus. The sequence continues at coordinate 11,263 of JBBPNY010000711.1, forward strand.
CAGTGGAGGAAGAGGTGGATGGGTGGCTCGGAGCAGTGGAATTTATCCGTTGAGGGGCGGTCCGGGACAGCAACGACGGACCAACGGGAGCGTGGGGAATGTCATTTGGGGAATGTGATTGGATGAGAGGCGAAGTCGGGGGCTCCGCAATAGAATTACGCGAGTCCGGTATAGATTTAACCTTCAGCTGCGGAGGAAGGTCGGAAACTGTGATGGAAGCCATCTTGGACAACGCGGGGATATCTGCACTTTCCACAGAAGTGGGTGGAGTGCTGAGGATACTAATGGTACCAGCGTGGATTGAAAAAGAGGAGGCGGTTGATGCCGTGGACGGACTGCCAGGCCGCAACGAGGGCTGGTCACTGGGAACAACTTCGGGATCTGGAGAGACAGGGCGCTTCGAAAGTCCGCTGGTAGAAGAGGGTCCGTGCGGAGGAACGGTAGACAAGAAGTGACTATGAAGACTTGGACTACTTGCGCTGGCGCTGATGCTACCGCATCTAGACGAAGGACTTGACAATGGCTGTGAGTCGAAAATCTCGACGCGACGTTCGCGGCCGGGAGGTCGACAGTTGGGAATGGTCATGCCCAAACGAAGCTTTGTAGGGTGAGGCACGCCGACTTGACGCGAACGGGGAGAAGGGGATACAGAGAGTTCCGCGAGGATGTGCGCCTCAACGTCCGGGATGGAAATGACTGGAAAGGAGCGTAAGTAGATGAAAGGGATGGGGAGGGTGGACATACGAATGTTCTCTGGCTTTATGTCGGTGTGTACTAGGTCACACTCATCGTGGAGGTACTGGAGACCAAGAAGCATTTGCTTGGCGATCAGCTTGACAAAAGGCTGTGGGACACCTTTTTTCTTGTTGCGCTCAATGAGAGCCAGGAGGTTCTCTCCAAGGGGCTCAAAAACGATGCATATGTGATTTTCTGGCCCAGCGTGCGCGAAAGAGTCGAGGAAAGAAACGATGTAGGCACGACCTGGATGAGCACGATTTGCATTTGATACTTTGGTGAGAAGCTTTATTTCATCACGGGCTGTGTCCGCATAGCGAGAAGCGGACTTGACGACCTTGAGGGCAGAATAGCGGGATTGGCTGGGGAGAATGAAAAAGAGAGCGAAGAGGGACAAGGAGGGACGCACTGGGTATCATGAACGAGCCAGACAGTAGAGAAGTGGCCCCAGCTGTGAGAAGGATGAGAGAGGGGTGAAAGGGGAGAGAGGGGCATACCCGAGTTTTCTGACGACGAGATAGCGACCATCCTTGAAGACGTCGTGAATCTTTACAGGCAGATATCCCCCAGCGTTGTAATCTGCTGGAGACTCCTCCTCCTTCGAAACACTGTCTTGGACGGGGACAATCTTTGGGCCTGATGAAGTAAGGACGTACTGATATTTAGCGCATGGCTCCTTTGGCGCCATGAAATGTGAACGGAGGGATGCGGAAGAGGAGGAGAACAACTACACGGGTATCCGAACACGGATCCGGCTCATCAGAGCCGCGGCAATCAAATCAGAGACATCCGCAGACTCGATTGAGACATATCGGCCGACCCACCACGGCCACATCGTCCACGACGACCACGACGACCGCGACGACCGCGACGACCACTTCCAC
>JBBPNY010000712.1:0-12878 GCA_038091165.1 Rubroboletus pulcherrimus
CGTTCCAAAACTTGCCCGCTGTGGGGCGGGCGGGGCCAAACCTAAACTCAAAAAAAAAAAAAAAAAAAAAAAACGTTTCAAAACCCGTTCAACACGATACCGCCTTTCAGGGTCTGCCCGACATAAAAAATGCGGTTCAGGTTAATTGCGCTGGTGGGAAACCACAGTGCTTGTTGATACCATCATGGGGGCGGGGAGGCCGAGGTCCCAGGATCGGCCGCCGGGTAAATATAGTTTTGATGGCGATTACCAGGACGAGGACATACATATGGATATGGATGATATGGATAATCATAATGGACGGCGTGTGTGGTGATGGCATACCATACCATAATGCATAACGAGGGCAAGATCGACCAAGAACGATACGTTATGGAAGAGTTGTGTTGAATGTAGATGCTAGTATGGAATGGAATTGAATCAAATCTGTGGTTTATTGTTCTGTGCCACGGGCTTGGACGGCCACCAGTTTGGGTTTTGTACAGCAATGATCTGGTACGGTTTCATGTCGCATCAGTGATCACGCAGCGTGTAACTCGGGTCGGATGATCGTATAGCGTAGTGACAGTCGTGGATGTAAAAGGCAACCAGGCACTTCATCATCCCAATCTCTCCGTTTCCTTGGGCGGCGCCACGTCTCCGTAACGTGCTCGCCACGCGATCAATGTGGCGTGGCGGACAAGAAAGAAAATATGTGTGTCCATACCCATCGAGTACATACTTGGAGGTGCATGTTTGAAGTTCCGTGCGCAGCGTACGCGACCGGGGTTCGTCGACAGACGTTTTCGTTCGACTCGGAGGTTCCTCTCGCAAGGCTGTATGTAGGTTTGTCGTGCCTGTCATCCGGATGCCGCCGGGCGCCACAGTACAGAGTGCCGCAGCTGGGCAGAGCCGCACGCCGATTGCGTCGGGCGGAGCGTAGGGGCGTATCGATAGCGGTCTCACCGTCTCGGTCCACCGTTGGCGTCTTGCATAGGCATGCCGCATGCGCGCGCGGGAACCAAGTCGAAAAGAATATGGATGCGCAGTTGCGTTTCAAAGCTCGGTGGTCGTCCCAACGGAGCCGTTCGATCTGCGTCTACATAGCACGACGAAGTGCGGCGGGCCGGGTCTCCCCGCCACAACCTCTTAGGTAACGTAGGAACGACCCTGAATTCTTGCCTGTTTTGCCAACCATCCTCCAATGACAGCTTCTCACATGGTCTGTGGTAGCGTCGTCAAGCGATCACGTTGCATACCGTCCTTTGCAGATCTGAGGCTGGGTGAGATTAGAGTTGGATTGAACGGTGAAGGCAATTTGGCAGCCTTCGCACGATTGTATGTGTTATTTTTTCATCTTACTTTGTTGAGCTGGCGTTTACAGTCTCACCGTAAGCTGTTTGCCATGGTCGTTTTCTCAAGCTTTCAAAATTTCACCCCTGGACTAGTCCTAGTCCTCAGTATGGCGTGATGCAGTATGATGATCCAACGCCGACGTCACGGTGGGGCGACGGGCGCCGGGGCCAAGCCAGGGATGACTATGCCTTGCAACAAACTTCGTCAGTCATGGTGACTCGTCAGTGTCACGACCTTCTACTGTCCACACGTACTAATCGGCATTCTGAAAAGCTCATGTGGGATGGGCTTTGCTCGTGTTCCTTTCTAGTCACTAGGATCGTTGATTTCTTTTTCGCTAGCAGAGTAGTCAAGCAACGACGTTACATAGCGTTTTGCAGATAGGCTAGCTATCATTTCCATAGTAGATTTTAGAGTACTTGGACGGGCTCATCTGAAGCCAAGATCTGAGTGTCACCTGTGAGAAACCGCCAACGGTTCACGCGTCCCTGAGGGAACCAGGTCACCATAGTACATATAGTATGTAAGTAATCAATCCCCTGGAAAATAAATTTCACTCGGGGCGCAAGCAAAAAAGAAGGGCGAAATAAAACGTGATGAGGTTACGGTAACTTGTACCGGGAGTCAACGAGTCAAGCCCGAGTCGGCGAGGACACCCATGTGAAACGGTTTACGCCGTATGTACACGTTTGCGATACGGTGAGCCCTTGCAAATGCGTGCCACCGTCGAAGATTTGGGGACGGCGGTGGTTGGATGAAGGGCCACTCCAAGCTCAACATCAACAATTTAATACCGGCCCGAGGCCCCCTCCGCATCCGGATTCCAAGAGCAGGATAAGTAAGGCGCCTTGGTCCATCTGCCAGTGGCAGGCTCCAGTCGAGTTGGTGAGTGTGAGAGTCGGACATGATAGGTATGATGACTGAGGTCCATATGGGTCCAACTTTTTTTGTTTTGTCTGTCAGGTCAATTGGCAGTCGCGGAACATGCTTCCACTGATCGCTCGCCACCAGTGTCCTGACAGGTTTGACGGACGGATGTAGATTTTGGCAGATACGCTAGATGGGCCCAGTGGCGGTTACAGTTGAGTCTTTTTTCTTTGCCTTGGCTCCAGTAATGATGGCATCCCATGTCCGCAGGTGTTTTTCTCGGTTCCCACCCCGCATTGTCGCCCTGGCTCGTTCGCCCCCGCCGCTCCTTCTTCAACGTCAACTTTAATCGTGAGCGTGCGATGTTTGCTTCACACGTCTTAGGCTTGGCAGTCGCCAATGGCTGGGAAAACGTGCACCCCGGATCACCTCATCCAGATCCCATACGTCCCCGTGCTTATCGACACCCATGGAAAAGGTTAGATTCGCCGAGAGTACGATACGCGGAAGCAGTACACGTGTCGTTTCTTAAACGTATCGGCCTCCGTCGTACTTTTACATAAAATGCGTTTGCATTTCCAGGGCGACACTGGGTTGCTTACTTACTGTCTGAGGCGTTGTCGTTGGAACGCGATCCTATTCTATCAGAATATTCTACTTGTGTCGCCGGCATCAGCTGTTCTCTTCCGACTCGGAGGTCTCACCATCTAGTACGTAGACTCGAGTCTCACGTCTCCGTCTCAAGCCCTCACAGTCAGGGTCAACACAGGCGCGCGTGCCACTGCCAACCTGGATTGTGCAAGGCAGGAAAAAGGGGCCTCATGGATAACCGCCCCGCTCCATTAGCGCGTCGGCAATCGAATCACCATCATCATATCGATCATCATTCAATGGCTCAGGACAGGCCCATCTGGCGTGCGGGGGGACTTCGGGAGCCGGTCAGTGTGCTCATTTACGCGATCGATTGCCACCTGCCCAGGGCTACTTGTCTTTTCGGTTCGGTTCGATTATTATTATTATTTTGTTCAATGGATGCTCTTGCCCTGGGGTGTACTCGATTCAAGCTTATCCAATTATGGTACGCCCGTCACACAGACAAGCCCTGCAGCAACGCAGGGCACCCCCAAACTACTACACGGCCAGTGACCCTGGGGCTGTCAAATAACTTACTCGGGGGTGGGAGTCCAGAACGCGAGGCTTATGTATCCCGGCGAGGTTCTTTTTCCCGCTTTTTCTTCTCGTGCGCGTTACGTTTTGACCAATATGTGTGCTTAGCTATGGACAGATCAGTATCGAGATTTGGGTCCTCCACGCCGTCCAGGTCCTGGACACACACACGGAGGCGACGATGTCACTGCCATCGATGATCGTATTCAGAACCTCGGCCCATCCACACCTCTCCCATCCCCATCCCCATTGGTTCCCTCGCCCGGGGTCGCATACGCTTATTCCTTTCGGAGTCCAAGTACGCGTCAGACGCCCATCATGTGCCATGAGCGTGAGCGTGAGCATACGGTGCCACCCAGCGCTGTCATCCAGCGCCACGCGTGGCATGGGAGCCTCGGGTGTGTCCGAACTTCTAGCTGTCACTATCGCGCACGTTTCAGAATGTACGTCATTCGCAAAAAAAAAAGGGGGGGGGAGGGGGATGAAAGAAGAGAACAGTGGCAAAAGGTTAAACTGGAACGCGCTTCTTTTGCTCCTGCCCTCGAAAACAAGGCCCCAAAAACGTTTCGTGTGGAGTCGCCTGGTTGTGGTAGGTGCTCGTATGAATGTGGCTGTTAGATTTCTTCTCGACGAAAGGAATGACAGTGTTATAGACACAGAGGCGGACATGGACGTCTGCCCGTACGTTCCCAATGACACACCCACAATACCCGGGCGTAGATCACTCTGCTAATTCCTTAAAATCCTCCTCGGTGGGGATAGATCGGTTCCTCGTCGCCGCGGCGTGGGATCGTATTCAGAGGCGGTGGGGTATACTATGAACTTCGATGGCTGGATGCGGGTACCAGGAACCGAGAAACGGGAAATGGTGAAGAGTAAAAGCTTATCCTAATTCCCGTTCCCAGATCGCGTGGGCTTTTGGGTCGTGCCGGTCGTCGGGGCGGAGGCGCCGTGGTACGTCGTACGTTGTACGAGGCGCCTTGAAACGTTCAATTGTTTCCACAGCCAATTTTGGCATGCGTCGCGTTTCTCTCGAGCGAAGAATCACGAGGGCGTGAGCCTAGATGGGTCGTACTCGAATCCTGAGGTGGATACCTGGCGCATTGGGTGTTGGGTAGGGATGCGTTATTCGATCGGTGCTCCAACCCTCTCAGCGTCTCTACCAGATCGCCGACAGGGCCGTGCGATCCGAGACCGTAGGTCGTCCTCGATGGCAGCGACGTGCACGGAAATCAGAGACCCTTCTCTTTGCTGCTTCTCCCTTCGGCGTATCATCCCCCCTATGCCCAAAGGTGGTTCACGTTTCGACAAATATTGATATTCCAAGTTGCCACTGACGTTTGCATTTGCATCCCATCGCCAGCGATGCATCACGTGGATTAGACCTTATGATCGGCAACCGGGTCGGGCCTCGGAAACGAACTTCTGGATATTGTGGTACCGACCATGTCTCGGGCGTGCGCACTACGCACCCATTGTATCGACCCAGTCCGATTCGAGATGTCACGCACAAAGGGTGTGTCTGGATGCGATGTACGGTTACCTGATTCTGTTTCTCTCGCCCCTACTGCAGAGTCGCCACGGCCCTGGATCGATACGATTCGCTCCGACGCCTCTTCAGACAGTGTGTGTACTGTACGGGGCGTATCATATATATTTGGCGCAGAAGCCCTGATCGTGTGGTGACAGCGTTCTCGTGGGCGTGGACCCGGATGGTGTTGCATGCTGCTATCATGGCGCTCTCAAACGCTACTCACAACTCACCCACCACATTACACGTCATGGCCAACAGCTTGGACAAGCTCGTCGACGACATTCTTATTCAGATCCTACAGACCCTGTCTGTACATGCCGTGCTCTCTCTACGCAAGGTGAGTGCTATCCTTTCGACAACGAAAACGAGCAAGCTCAAAGGGAGACGACGAGACATCTCGACGATACTATCTACTCACGAAACTCCGCTGCGTCTGGTATGCCCGGTTTTGCGCCGACGTTTTGGCGCGTAATCTACCCCCACCAGGTCTCCCATGTCCCCTCTCACTGCTCTCCGCGACGGAGCTCGAACGACGCACTTTACGAGCGCTCTACCTCCACCACGCGTGGCCACGTTTGTCTGCGAACACGCTCGTGTCCAGGCACCACCACGGCGCCGGTGCGCGTGTGGACCAAGTCGTGTTTATTCCTGGCGGGACAGAATTATTGACCGTGCAGGGCGACAAGGTGGTGCATTGGCTCATCGTCAGTTGGCCCGGGTTCACTCAGGGATTGAAGCACGTCGGGGAATGGACACCGTTCGAGGGGGTCCCGTGTCGGGTCGTCAAAGATGGGGATGTGCCCGGTGTGATTGCTATCGGACCGAGAGAGCCGTTGGGGTGAATCATACTTTTTATTTTTATTTTCTCTCCGCGTGTTTTCGAGGCGAAGGGGTTTGCTAACTACGCACGTTAGATCCCACCGGTTCGCCAAGGTGCTCTCGACGAGTTTGAAAGCGCCATTCGCGACGCTGTGTGATTATGCACGCGTACCCGGCATCGTGGCGGGTATATGGAGACATTTGTTGCTGTTGGATACGACGAGGGAGCCCCCTGGGGGAGGTGGTTTGGAGCTCCTTGATTGGCGTGCACAGACGACCGGGACGGCGCTTCTTCCGTGTCTTCCCGATCTGGTGAGTGCCGTTTGCCCACCGTTGCATCTTGTCACCTGAACACCATTGTTCGTGGGTCTCTCTCTAGTTTGGCAGCTTTCTTGACTTTGTGATGTTTGCCGGTCGTCTCCTGGTCGTATGGGAACACTGCGTGAGCGTTTTCCCCGTCCCTCGTGTTCCAGCGGATGGTCAGGTTGTTGTGGAACATAAACGGGTGTTTATGTTCCGAGAGGCGATCAGTCGACCGATTGGATTTACGACGTGCGTTGCGCGCCGCGTCGTACCACCGCGCCAGAACCCCAACGCCGACCTTGATCAAGACGCGGATTGGAACACCGACTGGGGTTGGGATGGACGGTGCAAGCGATGGCCGTCGTCAGCGCTGGGTATGTCGCCTACATTGACAATTGCAGCACGGTCGAGAAGACGGGCGGAGAGCGTGTCGATGGTGATGTTAGTACCGCTCGTGGATTCGGAGGATCGCGAAGAAGGGGTGACTGCCGACACGAACACGTTTCCGTATCGTTTGATGTGTCTGGCTCCACATTTGCCAGTGACGTGGCGGTCGGGGGACCAGGGAGGAGAGGGAGACGTAGACGACCCAGTGCTGTCACGCGGGTGTACGACCCTCTGTCTCGGCTCGTCTGGACGCGGCGTGTTCGTTGTGGGTGGGGAGCTCCGTCTTGTAAGTCCTGGGTTGATCATGTTGCCGCCGTACGAGATGCAGTTTGGACCGGTGTTTGAGACGGGGGAGGCTTTATATCTCATGGATCGGCATCGGCAGCGGGATCTTGATCGGATGAACTTGGACGTGGACACGCATGCGGATGTGTGGGGCGGGGCAGAAGAAGAAGCGAGCGCGAGCGGAGACAAGGTGGATTTTGACGAGGGTATGGGACGATTCGTTGTGGCAAAGGAACGTGGGGGATTTGAAGTCGTACAGTTGGATTAGGCGGCTCGGCGTATGGTTAGGGGCTTGCTTGTTCGGGGGTATGGGTGGTATTGATGGATCTGTTTTGGATGTTTGTATTAGGATGTAACGAATGATGCTTAGACGACTGCATTTGTCTTCCGAACCCGATATCATGAATATGTGGCGTCCGGTTTGACGTCCATGTCCTCATTCCATTATCGCATCAACCTTTCGTCTCCGTTCCCATCAGGATGTACGGGGGTGACTCGGAGATCGAGACACTAGATCTGTCCCGTGCGCTTGCGAATTGATGATTATCGATCTGTCAAACACAGCTACTAACCCGTTTTAAAACACACACTGCAAGACAAAGCCGCAAGACCACCTCGAGCGCTCTAGACCAGCCAATAAATGTCAATTCCGGGGGAGGGTCCCTAGATCGGAGCTTGGATGTTGAAACGACATCATCGATATGTCTAAAAAAACATATATATAGACTTGGTGCTGCGGCACTGTTTTGGATCGGGATGCTCTCGAGTATCATAGGGCGTGACCAAGTGGAAAATGACCATGTGGCCTGAAATTTGAATCTGCTTTTTTTTCTCTTGACAGAATTTGTTCCGAATGATGCGATTGAGGGTCTAGAGGATCAGATCCGATAGTCTTGACGTCCGGAATGTTCCGAGCGTCGAGTTGATTTCTTTGTAACATGTTTTGTTCGCCTTTGGTGTGAGTGTTGTTGGGAGGGGCAGCACTTGGGAGGACACGAAATGGCATAGAAATGATCGAATGATCGGATCGCGGTATTCACCTTGACGAAAAGAAGAAGAGAAAAAAAGGCGATCACTGGACGTTGCCTAACTCGATCATGGTGAGGAGAAATGTCAGAAGCTTTGATGTCAGGGCAAGATGGCCGAGCGGTCTAAGGCGCTGGAATCAGGTTACAGCGATATACCTATCCAGTCCGAAAGGGCACGAGTTCGAATCTCGTTCTTGTCAAATCCTTTTTGGGTCTTCTTCTTCTTTTGGCGGCGGTCACGAAAATGGTGGGTATATTCGAGTGAGTCGCGTCTGAGACTCTGGAGATGGAAGGGAGGGTTCGAATCGGCAACGTTGAGTGAGTAGTTTAGCTGATATTTTGGTTTGGGCGTCCGGGAATTTGACGCTCAAGTTCTTGTAGTGCGAAGGTGTACATGTCTCTGTCTCTGAATGGAATTATTACCGATTATCGATTCGATTATCCCTGGTCGGCGGCGTGTTCTCGACATGAAGGTGTGTAGAACCAATCCGTCTCCGAATTTTCGTATAAACAACGCCAAGCCTTGTCGGGGGAGAGTTCGCTACGATTGCTTTCATGATGACATGCACCGTGACGCTCGTTTGTCAATCATCTTCGCTCGCTAGTTGAACATTTACACGGGCTTATTACTTACCGAGCATTCCACAGTGGTAAGCGTATGCCGACAAAAAAAGGACTGGGAGCTGTCCTCCGATTCGAGGCAAGGCGAGGACTCGACTGAAAACGTCACCTTCTGACCTCCCTATACAGCACAATTGTGCAATATCCCGCATGGGACCACGGTAACAACCCACTCAGTACATGCCTTCTTCCGAAGCGCGGGATAAAAATCTGTTGTGGACCGAGTACCTTCAAAGAAGCCTTTTTACGATACCGTTGCAGGTTTGTCATCATCGAGCGCGCTTAGTGATATCGAACACCACGGTGGGACGAGCGTCACTGAAAAATTCCATCGACCATTGCGAACGATGACAGCAGGAGTAATACTGGGCAAAAGCTACAGATAGTGAACGTCACCAAGAACATACAGTCGGATGAGCGGGCAAACCAAGTTAAAGGCAAGATGCAAAGTTCGAGAGCACCCCAAAATTTCATCGCATGGGCATGTACAGTCATGCTCACCGGTCCGATCGACTTGTCAATTCTCATAGGGGTTTGGCACATGTCTTGTTTCTTATCTTTCATGACTTGACCCTCTATCACAGGACCTTGTTCTGCAAACTATAAACGTTCTCCGTGGCGGTATTCCACGACCTCATTTTCCAGCTGTCTGGGAGATGTCAGAGAAGCGCGTCTCATGATCTCATGTGTCAGTCGATGGCCGTCCATGATACAGTTGGTTACTTAAATGTGTGAATGCCAAGCTCGTTCTGCTAGGCTTGGGTTGTCAACGAGATGTGCCTGTGTCATTCCAAGAGAAGTGAATATCATCGTGTCTACATGCCAATCAATGGGGCTGATCTGCGACTTACCGTCCTATTCATTGTAAAATGAATATATCGCGGCGTGGGAAGCTGGACGAATCTCAGTCACTCATCTTGCCACAGTCCATGCATTTTTCCCCAGCTGTAACTTCTCGGATCCCCGAGGCTTGGGGTTGTTGCCACTTTTTTTACAGGACACCGACGCCCACGGGATGCTCTACTTGGTAACGGGGTGTTTGTTGTTCCTGAAATACGGCGTCTTTTTTCTTATCTTTGCTCAGGCTGCCGGTCGCTCGAAGGTCGCAGATAAGCACTAGGCTGAGGAATCTCACCTATATAACCCCCCAGCGCCGTAATGTGATTGCCTTTACCGTCCCAGGTTGGACACGTCGTCTCAGAGCCTACTTCTGTGCGCAACATGTCCGAGAGTCAAGTACTTCCGCAAGGCGCAGGATATGGCGTCGGTACGTGTCGCATACTCCTCGTATCGCATGAGCACGAACTGAACGCGTACTGCCAGTGGTCGGTAAGCATAGGCGACTGCATGAACAGACAATGGCCTCACGAGTCTTCCAATTCTAGGGATTGGATTGTTCTTCAGTGTTTTCATGGTCGGCTTGACTGCCATTCAGGCAAGATATACCGGGGTTTCACCTCGGAATTCGGAGGAGTTTACCTCTGCTTCACGCTCAATCAAGCCAGGTCTCATCGCATCTGGTATCGTCTCCGCCTGGACCTGGGCCGCCACGCTGGTAAGCACCATGCCACAGTTTCCCAGATCCAAGTTGATCCGAACTGGTCGCCAGCTTCAATCGAGTGCAGTTGCTTATAGGTACGGTATATCTGGGCCTTGGTGGTACGCCGCAGGCGCGACGGTACAGGTCCTCCTGTTTGCCCAGTTGGCCGCAAAGCTCAAGTTGAATGCACCGTACGCGCACACGTGGTTGGAGATCGTCGCTACCCGCTGGGGGAAACTCGCTCACTTGGTTTTCATGTTCTTTGGATTGGCCACGAACATTATCGTGTCCTCTATGCTCGTCCTTGGCGGATCGGCGACAGTGACCAGCCTGACTGGCATGAACACCGTCGCCGCATGTTTCCTGATCCCTTTTGGAGTCGCAATCTATGTCGTAGTTGGTGGTATGCGGTCTACGTTGCTTTGCGACTAGTGCGTGTTCCGACGACTTGGTCTATCTTCTCTCTCCTCATCCACACCCAACTCTAGTACCCACACATCCGTTCTCTTTGCCATCATCTTAACATTCATATTCACAGTCTACGCAACTTCAGGCTACATTGGTTCGATCAGTAAAATGCACCATCTTCTCTCGGAGGCTACACAAGTCCTGCCAGTTTCTGGAAATGCCCAAGGATCCTACCTCACACTCCGATCCACGAATGGGCTGATATTCGGTGTCATCAACCTCATCGGGAACTTTGCCACCGTGTTCCAGGACCAAGCGTATTGGCAACGCGCCATTGCCAGTCGACCGGCCACGACCGTCAAGGCGTACTTGATGGGAGGGCTGGCCTGGTTTGCAGTTCCGTTTGCGTTCTCCACAACGCTCGGTTTGGCTGCTGTAGCGCTGACAGTTGTCCCTGCACCTTCGTCGCCGACTCAAGTGCCGACTATGAGCGGCTTTGTGCCCTTGCTTCAGCCCCTGACGGAAAGCCAGGTCTCGGAAGGACTGCCTGCCTCCTTTGCTGCTGCAACACTCCTGGGCCAAGGCGGTGCGGCAGCATTGTTGGTCGTATTGTTCTTGGCCGTGACGAGTGCTACGAGCGCCGAGTTGATTGCGGTCTCGTCGGTTTTGACATATGATATCTATGTGGTAAGATCGTTTTGTGCGCAATATACGAAGGGGCTTAATCCATTCAACAGAGGTACATAAATCCTCAAGCTACGGAGCAGCAAGTTCTGCGAATGAGTCACGTCGGTGTATGTATTCTCCTCTCTAGAGTCGTCGCATTCCTTTAACGACGCTCGTATAGGTCGTCATCTTTGCCCTTGTAATGGGCATCGCTGGCACCATCTTCTACTACATTGGGGTGTCCCTGGGTTGGCTCTACGTACGTCGGAACTGTGTCTGTGTAGCGAGAGGGATCTCTGGACTGATTTGGCGTTGTGACCTAGACCTTTATGGGTGTCATTCTCGGTTCAGGAGTCGTTCCCATTGCGCTCTGCATCACATGGAGCAAAGCCAATCGTATGGGATGCATCGCTGGCTCAGTGATTGGGCTTGTAGTTGGTGTTGCTGTCTGGCTCGGCATCACATCAGGACTGAATGAAGGCGTCATCAGTGTAATTGTAAGTCATTTCGTTTTCGTGCAAGACCTTGGTTCACGTTGCATTGCTCTTCTATTAGACAAGCGGAGGTGCGATCAAGATCACGAGTAGCGAGGTGATGTCCGTATTGAAATATTAAACTAGGTAACTACGAGATGCTTGGTGGAAACCTTGCATCGATTGGATTAGGCGGCATCATCTCCGTGATCGTATCTGTGATCGTATGTTAATCTTCAATTCCTCGAAGCGCATAGGAGATATTGACCTCTTGAACCACTTTCAGTGGCCGGACAATTACGACTTTGCCGGAACTAGGGCGATCAACCTGCCAGTTGTGAAGAGGACGACCGTTCATTACGTTCAAGATGTGGAAGCCGAGAAGAAAGACGCACCGGTATCCATCGCGTCCGTCTCAGACGAAGCTGAGCTCGACAATGAACTTGATGACGTGGGCCTCAAGAAGGCGTTCGGATTTGCCGTGTGGTCGTCCGTGATCATGGTATGGTTCAAGCGAAAGACTTTGGATGGTGTGTTTCTGATTAAAGGCCGTATCTTTTTTACAGACGTTGGTATTCATGATCCTCATCCCTCTCCCTCTGTTTGGAGCGTCCACGGTGTACAGTGTGACTGGTTTATCCGTCTGGGTTGTGATCGGAATCCTCTGGACGTTCTGTTCGGCATTTGCAGTTGTATTGTACCCTCTATGGGAAAGTAGGGCTGCTTTGGTGCTGATTATAAGGGGAATGGTCAAGGTGAGACCCATTCTCGCGGTGAATATTGAAATGTTGGCTCACCTTTGCCTTTAGGATGTTTGTTCCCCTGGGTCGGGGGCATATGTCGCGCCCGCCCCTGCAGAAATGGCTACTGCCTAAGGTTTAACGAATGGCATGCATGACAGATGGCTCATGTATTAGCGTACATAGAAGCAAATGAATAAAATAGTTTACTACCTCAGTTACTCTACCATCGCCATGATCCCTCGGCTGGATAAGAGGGACGGCGATTGCCTTTTCTGTCGACATCCACACATCGCTGCGAGCACGACGCTGACCACAACCGGTCCAAGGCAATGGCACAGCTACCGGGCAGTCCAGAAGATCTCGGGCGCCAAACCACCCTTCCTTGGACACCAGGCGAAGGCGGCGAGTCTCTCATGCAAGCAATCCAAGCCTTGGAAATCTACAAGAAGAAGGATCCTTCCAAAGGTCCGTTTTGTGCAGCGTCGATGCGTCGCACGTTCTGACGTGGCGGCGGCGGTGGGGGACCATGTGTGCGTGCGGGGACAGTGGTCGTGCGTTTCAAGGCTGTCGGCAACGCCCCGATCATGAAGCAAAACTTTTACAAGATTACGGCTGCGAACCGGTTTCAGGCGGTGATTCAGTTTTTGAGAAAGGAGATGGGGTGGAAGGCGGGGGAGCCATTGGTATGGGGGGGGGGGGTCC
>JBBPNY010000713.1:0-12876 GCA_038091165.1 Rubroboletus pulcherrimus
GCTTCTTTCATCTCCCACTCGCCAGGCTCGTGTTAGCCTGCAAAGTAGCCTCTGGTCCCCGTAGTGGTGTGCTCTCGAGTACTTCAACCCTACGAGTGTTGCTCCCGCAACAACAATCACCTTGAGAAACGTGGCTACAATATTCCATGACCATGTCTGGTGTCAACACGGACTCCCTTCCTTGGTCATCTCAGATTGTGGACCTCAGTTTGTTTCAGAATTTACCTCGGAGCTCTGCCAGCTCCTCAGAATCAGGCAGAAAATGTCAACGGCTTACCATCCTCAGACAGATGGTCAAACAGACTGGACCAACGGAGGCATGGAGCAGTACCTCCGCTCCTATGTAGCAAAGAGCCTGAAGACTGGGCTGAGTGGATCAAGCTCGCCCAGTTCTACCACAACCCATCCCTCACCTTGGCTACTGGTACCACCCCCTTTGTGGTCACCCACAAGTACTCCTCTTGGCTTGGATTCGAGCAATCTTTGGACACCCTTGCAGGAGAGTTCTCTCAGGAGGCTCTCAGCTCCCACAAGGTGGTTGTGCTCGCCTTGGAGGAATCCCAGAAGCACATGATTTCACAGGTGGACCATGTTGCAGGAGCAATGCTCGCAGAGGTGTTAAGCACAGGGGCTGACCACTATGGGGACCAAAGACTAGCTGGCAGGCTAACACCGAGCCTGGCAAGGGGTAATGAATAGAAGACTGATTGAGTTGCCTTAATATCACAGGAAGCTTTGAGGAGCAAAGATCCCATAGGTGATACAAGTGGACTAAACTAAGGAATAGGTTTTAAGGTGGGACCATATTTATAGGGATGCTTCTATGGGCAGTGCTTCCAGAACAGGAAGCGCTGAATCCTATTGTTCACCTTAATCATCAATTGCCTCTGTACTGTATACATTGTGTACCAACATACTGGCCATGGACGTGGTCGAGAAATAGCTCAAAAACAACTTGTTGTTCCCCCTCTAGAAACATCAGGTCCATGTCACTTGCTCCTTCAACGGGGAAGCTCAAGGATGACTCGGATGACTCCAACTTCTGAGTGGCATCACCAATTGCAAACATGTCCTTGAAAAGTGCAGAATGTGTCTTGAGAAGGTTGTTGTATTGCTTATAAAGCATATTGTCAACCTTGAACAAGAGTTAGAACATGCATATTGCTGGGGAGTGAAGTGGTTGGCACATACACAAAAATATGGGTCCCATCCAGGAAGTAGTAGACTGGATGGTGAACAGCTTGAGGTCCAGACATACTAGCGAAGCTGACTTGCACAGACTCAGATACTAAAATGAGCTGGGAGGGGGCAAGTAGTGTGGAAGGGCACATTGAAGGGTTTGGGAGGTTGGTGAGCTTGCACAGATGCAGATAAAATAAGTCAGGAGGGGGTGAGTAGTGTGAGAGGGCACATTGAAGGGCTTGGAAGGTTGGTGGGCAAAAGCCACAAAGCATGCATCAGCTTGACCACACAGCCACTGGCACAAGGGACACTTGCTGACTTGGACACAGACAGTCACGACATGCAAATTTCTACTAGTATGCCTCCTTGTGCAGTGCTGCTATGAATGCTGCCACAGCTCCAAGACTGTGAACAGCCTCCCAACCTCATCAACACATTTAATGCTTTAAGTAGTCTTTACCAGCATGCCCTTCACATTTTGAATCAAGACCAGATGGATCCACTTCAAGTCAAAGTCCATCTTGCTGCAGTCGGGCATGATGTACTACCACTTCTTCTAGCAATCGAACAAGATAGCCAATCAACAGACATGAATAGGTGGCTAGTGACCATGACAACCCAGGTCAGCACCCTCTTTGTTTCACTCTCACAGTATGGTGATGATATACAAAATCGGTATGTTAATTAGATCTACACAATGAGCCATCAAGGTTGTATTAAACTATCACAGAACGGACCACAGTATTTGCATACCACAGCCCATCACTATTGTCCACACTGGGCAACAAGGCTGCCCACGGAAAATCATTGATCTGATTACCTCAATGAGATAACTTCCAGCTCACACAATATCAAGTTTACAGAGCTAGCACGGGTCCTAGGAATCCACAGGAATCCACTTCGCACATACATGAAGAAGCATGGCATCGAGCATGCCTACTCAACTTTGAGCAATGCAGAACTTGATCAGTGCATCATCCAATTCAAGGCAAAGCAGCCCAAGTCCAGTGTACACTATGTGATGGGGCATCTGCGAGCCCAAGGTCATCATGTGTTACAAACCAACGGTTCGGTCCTCTCCTATTCCATTTTACTTATAATATTAGAATGTTGGCCTTCATTTCCCACCCTGTGGACAAGTAGTACCGTTACTTCGGACCACTATCCCCTTTCTGTGTTGATCTTCTAGAGCTACACAGCCCTCCTTCCCCTGTTTCACCTTAGCAGTTTTACTGCTCCCTTTTGATGTACCATTAGACCGGTTCCTCCTTCCCTTTTGGAACCGTGCTGCCTCTTTGATCCCATCGCCTCATGGCATGCCTACCAGCTTCCTTGAGGCGTCTCTCCATTTAGATTAGCCTACTATCACGCATAGCTTGGTCTGTGCGCAATCCTGTAACATATATAAACACCTGTTTTGTAGAACTTGCTCCCCAGCTAGTTCTACGCAATATACTGCATATTTTCTGGCCTGTTAGGAAACCCTCCTAAGTCCTAAGGCTACTTCAGAGTGCCTACTACTAGTCTCTTTGCACGATTCACCTTGGTCCAGAACCTACGGTGCGGTAGCGTCATAACATCATGTACAGTATCATTGTGTACTCCAGTCTCTCCAGAGAGTCAACCATATCAGCCAAGTTTGGTGAAACCACAGGATCAAGAGGCAGTGTAAATACTACATAAAGCACCCAAATCCCCTCTGGCACATAGATGGCCATTACAAACTTATCTGTTGGGGGATTGTAATTCACAGTATGATTGATGGCTTCTGTCATACGGTAAGGTTCTAGAACACTATCATTGTACTTAATGCTGACATTTGGAGTATTGTAGATAACAGCGTTACAAGCAAGTGATAACAACTGCTCAATCACCATGCTTGACCTCTTCAAGTCTGCCATTAGTGAGCATGGAATGCCATCCCGAGTTAGGGGTGATCACAGGGGCGAAAACATCGATATTGCAACATACATTATTTCAAAGAATGGGACTCATCATGCCTCCTTTATCTCAGGATTGTGAGTCAATTGAATTCCAACATAACAGGTACTAACTTTTTGACTTTCAGGTCCACACACAACACATGCATTGAGTGCCCGTGGGTAGAGCCCAAAACTCAATTTGTTTGATGCTGGTGTGCTTTTTTCACATGCCTTGAAAACCACCACATGCTCAATTCTCAGAACTCACATCATTTATGGATTCTACATACTCTTTTTCTCCTTGCCATCAATCAGGACTGTCATGACTTCCAGCCCAAGTGGAACTGCCACCCAATTGACAGTGTTGACATGAATTACAAAAGCCCCATGGTACATACATAATATACTATGAATTGCTGCACTAACGTGCTCTCTTGAACTGTAGGATATCTGCTTTGTAGGTCAAACTGAGTTTGGCATATACATATTAAGATAACTGTGAAGGTGTCCACAGTCACCAGTCTGGTGCCGGACATGCTGTGGATGAAGAAGTCAGCAGAGATGAAGATGACAGGCCCACAACCCATATAGCTGATGTCGTCAATCAACAGCAGAGTGTGAATGAAGATGCGGTGTTTGTTTCATCCCATTGATCCCCATTTCCTGATCACGAAGACGAGAGAACATTTTTTGGAATGTTAAATGACACAATCAACCATCAGGTAATCCCAGATGGATTTGGACTTATGCCGAATGAATGGCCCAGGGAGGATGGGCATTATCCAATCATTGAAACAATCTGGTTGGGCCGATGGCAATCAAAGGAGCTGGAGGTGTGCCTTGCAGACAATGTTTGGTACAAACAGGCCTGCCTGTGGTGCCAGGCATCAGTGTGTTTGATGTACATGTTATCAGATCAGTAGTACATCTTCAAGTTGTATATAAAGCTTGATGCCTTCACTACAACAATTTATGCGCTAGGTTCTTTTCAAGCCACCCCTTTGTTCTGCCACACAACTCCTCTCCCCTTGCTGCAGTTACTACCTCTCTTTTTCTCAGCTACAGTACATGTCTGGTATTGACCATTCCACGTTCTGTTGTGGAGGTGGGGGTGCATGTGAGTGCAAGGATTTCTGTTGGTGGGATGATGGAAAACCAATCTGCCACAAATGTGATCATGGTATCAGCAAGCACCATACCATTACCTCTATATCTTCTGCCACTTGGCAAGCTGAACCTCCTCCACCTCTGTCAGATCCATCATCATCACTGCATACATCCACCGGAGCCACTCCCCACGCGGCACAGCCTGGACTTCTGGACCTTTGTTCCAGCATCACAGAACGGAATATGAAGCCTGATTGCCCACTGCTCACCCAGACAGCAGCCAAGGCCTGAGCCGAGGCCATTGCAATGTTCAGATCACAGAAAGCAAAAGGCTCTGCCCTTTCCTGTGTGCCAGTGACTGCTGGCGCATGCAAGGTACTGTACTAACATTGCATTTCCTTGGTCATGTTTTCAGATTGCTGACCAAGTTGATATCCCAGGCTTCTATAATGGGAGAAACCAACTGTTCATATTTTTTAAGTGGTTTGTCAAGCCATCAGATCAGTTCCAAGTCAGTATCAAATTTCCAAGTTAGCTCAATTGGGATGGTCATATGTGGTATTACGTGGGGTGGACTTTTGAAATGGCCGAAGGCACCATTTGGCAAGACATTTTCCAGTGAGGTGCAGGCAATGAAGGATCGTGGATGTTTCATTAGTGCACCTGGCCCAGGTGGTGGCATTGCAGTCAACACTGCATGGACATTTGTGGAGATAAACAATCAAGTCCACCAATGGTGTCCCCAAGCCTTTCAGTATTTTTTGTCAGTTCAATCATCTAATAAGCTGTCACACAAATCCACACAGCAGCCAGAATGGCTCGTGCTGGTCTGGTCAAACAGCCAATTCTTGGTTGTTGAGGTTTCCGAGCCCAACAGCTCAACCCTGTATGAGAACAAGGGCCACAGCAAGGCCAGTATTGCAGAGAGCATGCTATGGTTTGGTAAGTAATCTCAATGTCATTGCAGCATCAGTATTTTGATGACAGCTTTATATTGCTTCTAGTTACCAGGAAAACCATCCCTGACATCGTCTACAAGCCATAGAACAAAGAGCTGATCATTTTTGGCTCTGATTCAGAATCCGAGATCGATTCACCAGGCATAATGAATGACAAGTTGGACATTGATGATATCATCAGCATTCATAGCACAGACAGCAATGGAAGCGATAGCAGTATTGACATCGAACTAACAAGCTCCATGCTCGATCCAAAGATGTATGGAGATTCCACTGTTGCCAGTTCAAAGGACAAAGGCAAGGGTGTGAAGAAGTTTACAAACCTGGTAATGTCTCCACAGAAATCTAGTAGGTTTAAGTCCACAGACAATCTGGTCATCTATTGCTCACTGGAATTAGCAAAGTGCTCCTGTATGTTCTGATCACTGATATAGTCCCCACCTGCTGCCAAGAAGAGAAGAAACAGTAAGTCAATCCGCTTAGTCTAATAGTACTTTATACATTCACTTTGAATCTCAACTTATTAATGATTATACTGTAGTTTCCTCAAATGCTATACTGTTATTCTTCCAATCGCCGCCCCCACAAATGCCAACTGTCCCTAGTATTCCCATTACTGAGGATGATGTCATTCTCTGTGGACAACATTATCCCAATTCCTCCAATGCCCCTCATATCACCAATGCTTGGGATTCTGATTTCACCCTCATAGCATTTAACAACTACAAGTCATTCCTATAGTTACCCTCCTTAGTGATTTTAATGATTTGCCTGTATGTAGTGAATGAATTCATTGGTCTCGTCATTGCCACCATTGGGGAATGAGCCTGCAGCAGTTGCTCAAGGCCATTACTGACCTCGCCACCCTATCATCCATCTCAGATGATGTTGGTATCACCAACTGTCTCTGTGAGCACTTTGTGTGTGATACCATCTATACCAGCATTGGTTCCTCCAGAAACACTCATCATTCCCATTCTGTCTTCTTCCACTTTTCACAATGGCCACCACGACATTGACGAACCCTGCTAATGCTGCCAATCCTGCAGAAAAAGATAAACCGCATGCGAGAATTGTGTGAACTGTAATCATACATTTGACTTGTTGCATTGAGGTGTCCTCTTCCCACCTTGCGAATTCAACTTCAGCGAAACATGGGTGATAAACAACCACACAAATACAGTAACATTCCCATGCCCATCCATACAAAGGATCACCTGTCTCCCATGAAACAGGCTGCCTTCAACAGACAGCCAGGTCAATCTCACATGTGCACCACCATGGATGCAGCAATTAACCATGAACTGGTGAAGGCACGGATCCTGATGCATGATCTCGCAGATCATGTGTTTGGCCACATAGTTTTGACTGAGTTGGTGAAGGATATTCTTTGCAAATTTATCAATGAGGGCCTCGTGGAGGTTTTTGAAGGGACTGTTCTCAATACAATGACAATGGCAAGGTCACCCTGGATCTGAACTCCGATGACACTCAGAGTGCTATTCAGTGGGCATTCAAGGATGCTGATGTGCACAATTGTATTCAGCTGGGTGGGGTCAAGGAAGACAGTACAAAGCTCCTTCTTGACAAGCTTTGTCTTATATGCAAGGGTGCTCTCAAGTGCCAAAGGTTGTACACCAAGGAACTTGGCAATAACACTGAGAACATCCATGTTATGAATGATAGCTGCATCCATGTCATGACTGCAGTTGACAGTGAACTCGAGATTACCAAGGTGGAGAATGGCTGTGACGAGCTAGCATGTTTGAGCAACATGTCGCTTGGACAGGCTGATAGACTTGAGTGCCAACTTGAGCTGTTCAAAGCAATTTGCATTGTCATCACGGACACTGTTGGAGTGGGTGCTGGCACCAGCGCAATGGCCAAGATATCTGTACTGGGTTTTGTCGGTAAGGTGTAGATGTTGACGCTCTTCTGGCAATGTGCCAGCCATCAGGTAGTAGAAAATATGGAAATTTCATTCACCAGACGGCACAGCCGCTATTCAGTTACATTCAAGATAGTAGTCAAGCGACTTGATACCACATAGCCACCCTTTGTTGGTGAACTGAAGCTCTGTATACTTTCCAAAGTGAGATGCATTTGGATTGAAGAGCGTGTGAGTGTTGTCAAAGGACTCTATGATGAATTCTGCTGCAGGCACCTGGCTTGCGAGTTTGGAGCCCTTCTTTCCCGGATTGGAAATGGACAGCTCAAGTAACATCTTGATGGTGAGTTGGCAACTTTCTGACTTTCCACTGCCAGTTTCACCACTACAAAGGAATACAATATTGGTAAACCAAGCATGGACCAAAAGATGAGACCATACCTGATGATGAGGGACTGGTCCTGGGCTATGTGCCTTATGTGGTAGTAGGCATTGTTGGTAAGCTGAAATATATGGGGCGGGAGTAGGGCCTTGTACTCAGCTGTGGTCTGATAGTCTGCAGCATATTTTTGGAGGATAGAGTTGGCATTTGAAGTGATGTACATATTTATGAGGGTTGGCGAAAGTGAAAGCATGATCAGTGACCTCATTGAGGAATGAAGTGAGTTTCTCTTCATTGATGGGCTCCGCAGGGAAGGTGTTCCACTTGAATGAATATGCCTTCATTTCTTGCCCTCCCCTCCTCTTTGTATCTGTCTGCTTCCCCTTCCCCTTCATATCCATAGACAATAGTTCTGGCCCCCCACTCGTTTTTTTGGTGATGGTGCCTCTGACAACCGTGACAACCTTGCCAAGACCCTCTCTATTCACTGCTTTTCACCTGGCTGAATGAACATATTAACCAACACCTCTGCCGCGATGACTTCAACACATTCATTGGCCTCTTTGATCTTCCTGGTCCACAGAACATGACAAGCTGACCCAATTCCCTAGACCAGTTTTGCATCAACTTCACCAATGAATGTTTGCAAAATTTTATTCAAAAATATATTTTCGAGTCACATGTTGATAAGTACCAGACAGAGGGTATCTCTCACTTTGTCCCCTCAGTGCCATACTTTGACAACACCAAGTGTGTTCGGCTTCTGCAAAACAAGCCTGGAGGCCTCATTCACATCATGGGTGACCAGGCCTGCCGATCACACAAGAAGACAAACCATATGATGGTGGAAGACTTCGGCAAATGCTGGGATAACCATTCATCCTTCAAGGTCAGGGTGTTATGGTTATGTCCACCCCCACCTCTTTTCCTTCCTATGAGGACCACCCGCTTACCTGCTCCCTTGGAGGAGAACTCCTCCATGACCTATATGACCTAGGGGACGGAGATCTTATCCCAGAAGACCTCTGGGACAACTTCATGAACCCAGACTTATTCAAACCTTATGGAAGGGACTCCCCAGGGATACCCCCAGGAAACCCCACGGACCCTATTATGTATATTTCCAATTCCTTCCATTTCACATACGGACACATCTCACTTCAGCATCTCCCTGCTTACATGATGCCTTGTGTTCCCCTCACCCCAGACAGATCTCGATCCCGATCAGATCTCGCCCAATTAGTGCTGTCCTAATATTGGTAGTAGAAGCCTCCCCTAAACTACCTAGTTAGTATTTAAGATTCAGACCCAGCTGTATGCTTCTCTTCTTTAATCTTGATCTACACCTTTCTCCGTGACATACTTGATTTGCTGTGAGGCTTGATCACCCTTCACTTCTACTATCAAGCTTCCATGCTTCATCTACAGTATCATTGTGTCTAGCGATCAGTCCTAGCCGAGGTTAACCTTAAACCTCCATGCCTAGGCCTTTGCTCAGGAACAGTACTGTCTCCCTGACATAGTACCACCCATTGGATGCCAGTGTGCTCGTCCTCCCAGTGAAGGGCCATTCCGTATGTGGAACTGCTGCGTGGTCAGTCCCACACATATGCCAGGCTTGTGTAGGTGCTCCAGAGGGAGAAGGCTAGTGCACAAGACCTCAGCCGGTCACTCCTCTCTGTGACGACACTACTGCACCGTAGGTTCTAGACCGTAGGTGAAGCATACAAGAGACTAGTAGCAGGCACTCTGAAGTAGCCTGAGGACTTAGGAGGGATTCCTAACAGACCAGAAAATATGTGGTATATTGCGTAGAACTAGCTGGGGAGCCAGTTCTACAATACTGGGGTTTATATAGGTTTACAGGATCATGCACAGACCAAGCTATGCGTGATGGTAGACTAATCTAAATGGGGAGGAGCCTCATGGGAGCTGGCAGGCATGCCATGAGGCAATGGGATCAAAGAGGCAGCACGGTTCAGAATGGGAGTAAAGGAACCAGTCCAGTGGTACAACAAAAGGAGGTAGTAAAACTGTCAAGGTGAAACAAGGGACAAGGGCTGTGTTAATCATGGGAGATCAACACAGGAACAGGATAGTGGTCCGAAGTAACGGTAATACTTGTCCACAGGGTGGGAAGTGAGGCTCAATGCTTTAACATTGTAACTAATGGGAATAGGAGGGGACCGAACCGTTGGTTTGTAACACTCTCAAGTATCTGGCTCTGTCATCATTGGAGTTCCCATTCTCCTCTAATTGATATGTGTTGAAGATCTGACCCCTTTAATACTCGTTCCTCAAGCCAATAGAGGATGTTACGATTTGTCTTTACCATTTCTTTCCTTTCTTTCGTCTTTCATTGGAGCCATGTACCTATCCTACTGTCTGAGCCCCGTAGGATGTACTGTAGTTTCCATTCTTCTACGACGCGACATCCCTTTTCCTAAGTCAGGCTTCCCTGACGTTCCACGGCATTCTTACGACACGTCATCCCTTTCCCTTAGTCAGGCTTCCCTGACGTTCCATAGCATTCTATTTCACTTACTCATCCAGGACTCCTGGCTCACTTAAATACTTGCAGCCTGCCTCTTGTAACGGTAACCTAGATCTCCCTTACAATCACATAGTTTCCCGCTGCAATCCTTAGCCCTTTGACTCCTGTCCACTCTTGAGTGACAGTTCCTAGAACCTACGACTCGAGGAAGTCCCTCTTGTCACATCGCCTTGAGGCTCCTTGTAAGCCTACCAAGAACCCTTCCCTCGCTCAGGGATCTTCCCTCCGAGCGAACGACCCCTGACCTCTCTAAGGGTTACGACAGACTCCTACCTGGGGTAGTCGTAACAGAGGACTTCACCAGAATACCACTGGTTTGAGTTTGTTACAGATGTGTGTAACACAGGGCAATCAATCAGTCCGGTCACCCGACTTTCACTGTCAACCATTTCAATGGCCCCATGACTTATTCCTCCGAGGGCTTCCTCAACCACAACCTTGATTCCCTCAACCCCAACTTCATTTCACTTCTCCACAGCTCTAGTGTCAGTGTTGCAGATGGCGCAGAAGAAGCTGGATCAATCAATCCCTTCATTAAGGGTATTTTCTCAGGACAAGCCATCACAACCCAAGCACACCCTAACTAACACATCCCTCTTGTCCCTGTGCCATCGAGGTACCTTTGTACTTTGATAAGCTGGTCAAGCCAATGCATACCCCATCGACGCATCATAAGGGTACTGTCAAGCAGATGCCAATACTCCACGAGGACAGCACAATTGAGGAACAAGACCAGGAGGACGATGATACACTGAATCCTTCCTCAGGTCTTATGCCCTGTGTAGCCGGTGAGTTCAGGGCCGCTCTGGACACTTTGTTTAAGATGCTATCAGAAACCCAGTGCTGGTTTGTCTTCTGTGTGAATCCCAATGACTCGCAATTACCTAATCATTTGGAGGGACGGAGTGTAAAGGGCCAGATCTGGAGCATGGGCTTGACTGAGGTCTCGAAGAGGAACATAAACATCTTTCAGGTGGGGTTAACACTGAATGAGTTTTGCACTCGGTATAAGGAGCCAATAGCAAAGATGGGTGTTGTGGATGACTCAGCAAAGGAGAAGGTTGAACAGACAAGAAACCTCTTGGGCTTACAGGAGGTTGATATAGTTCTCGGGCAATACAAGGTAATTTTTAAGTACCAATTTGTCACGCACTAGTAAGATTCTCAATGTTTTACACATCACATACTGTAGGTCTTCCTGTCTCAAGCTGCATTCCATTCCCTCGAGGACCATATTTGTGCCCTGGATGTGAAGGAGCAGAAACGAAACTGCCTCTGCATCACAGAGGCAGAAGCTAGCATTGATGCTCGCTCAATAGGTGACCTGTATGCTCCCTACACATCCCCAGGACTCCCCCCAGACAACTACATGGATCTGTTCAACCAAGCATCTTCCCAGGCACACATCCCACTCGTAGCCAATGCCCTTCCATTCCAACATGGAGATCTCTACGATGATGAAAGGACCACACATCATTTCATTCCAACAATTTTGACAATCAGAGTCGACTGACATCCAATCAGGAAGAGACCAACTCCAACTACAGCTTCAAGTCTTACACACTGTTATAGTATGATCCCCGGCCATTTCATTTTCTTCCTCCACCATGTCCATCTGTTCTTGCTGCTCACGCAGTCCCTCGGAACCCCCCTCTCTTCCCACACTCCCCTTTAACCCCACCCTGGATTACTCCTGGAGGGATACTCTTGACTGGGATTCCTTCCCAGTTATTCCCTTAGAATGGGACTCCTTCCTGGAGTCTATATTCTCGGAGTCTGTTCCTACTAACACCAAGATCCTGGACCCTTTGCCTATTGGCCCCGAACAGGGTCTATTCTCATTTCCTCATAGTACCGCTGATCATTGATCAGATCCTTTTCATTCTCGGCCTCATTTCATCTCGGCCCCACTATTCTTATTAACGCCGATCCTTATAGACTCCATGATCGGCACCTCTAGGTAGTATTACTCGGACTTAGTCTCTCCTTGGGATCTATCTCTCATTAGATCCCTAGTGCTCCCACCTGAGTCATCCTTACATACGCCGGCTACCTTAGAGTATATATAGGGCATGCTTCTTTCTGTAAATGGTAACCTTGATCTATGCCTATCTGCGTATCAACCTGTTCCTATCAAACTGGCTCATCAGCATTTGATCAACCTTCATCTTATTGTGCTTCTCTTGCATCAATCAACAGATCAACGCCGTCGTCACTCCCGCCTTTGATAGGGAGAGCCCCTGTCCGTTGGACATACGGTATCAAGCCCGGTTGCTGTCCTTCACTCGTCCAGGTTCCCGTCGGAACTCTGCTCGCTGCATATGGTGCCAGTCTGGTTTCTGCAGCTCATCCGTAGCATACGGTGCCAGCCCAGTTTCTGCTATGAGGTTACTTGTGTCCTTTGTTAGGAGCAAGGTGTTGTGCACCCACGTAACACACACCTTCTAGGAATATGTTTCACAACACTAATAAGGAAGAATTAATAACTAAAGAGGCTCTGGCAGGTGAAATCATGGAGAACGAGACAACAGAAATTGTCAAAGAGACATCAGCACGGCAACGCTGGGTCTTGCTGTGCTGGCTCCTCACCTGGTGGATACCATCCATTTGTTGAGATTCTAGGATTTCTATGTTTAATTCTTCTAATTTCACATCCTAGAATCTAGGTCTGTCGAGATCTTTGTTACATCATACATATAAGGTCCATGGCCTGGACCACTTACTCTATTCATATTATGATAACATGATGTCATTCTGACATCATAGATAAGAGCTAGTAATGCTATTGGATGACTGACCAATCACTTACTGATCATGACTCATATTGCTTATATAGCATGACTCATGTATTACATATCATTCCATGATATTCCATAGTATTC
>JBBPNY010000714.1:0-12863 GCA_038091165.1 Rubroboletus pulcherrimus
TTGGTGACTAAGCGTAATAGAACGCGATGGAAGGTCAGGGAAGCCTGACTAATGAAACAGATGACGCGTCGAAAGAATACTGTGGAACGTCAGGGAATGCTGACTAAGGAAAAGGGGGACGCGTCATAAGAAAGAAAGAGACTACGTCCTACGGGGTTCGATCAGTAGGACTGGTACATGCTCCGATGAAGGAAAGAAAAGTAAAGAGACGTAAGTAGTACAAGTTGTAACAGAGGGCAACTCAGGCTTTGAACTTCAATCATTCCCCACTGAACTTTGATGCACTGTGGAAGAAGGTCTCCCGCCTCAAGCATCACCCAAGCATCACAATGTGCAGCCTATCACTCATTGAGTGGTCATCCTGGGAGGGGCTTGACATCACAACCCAGAGCTTCCAATACATCATGCATTTCTTCACAGCAGCTGCAATCGCAGAGGCCAGTGTGATCATCTGATATGGACACAAGATGATTCTGTCATTCAGAGGGTGGAGTCGCGACCCTCCATATTACTACACAGAACACCATCAAGCCCTATCTTGTACCAAAGGACCCTGGTCAGAACACCAAGCTGTGTCAAATGACACTTGTGGATCTCTTTGGAACCTCATCCCAGGGTCCCCAGGAGGGTTAGTCAGACAATGGATTCAGAGGGTATCTTCCCCCCAACAGGTTGCATTACATGGGCCAATGGTATCTACACTAGATGCTGTCCGGGGGCCCAATGAAACACCTCCTTGAGTCAAAGGTCTACTGCCTCAATCATGAGAAAGCTCTAGGCTCATAGTAGCACACTGTGCAGAGCATCATCAACTCTGTTCAGAAGCTCCATGTTGCTTGGCATGAGCTGACAAGCCTCTTGAGTGTGAGTGAGAGCCCCCCTCTCAACAAGCACATCATTTCTGCCCTGCAAACCTCATAAACTTGAGTTCTCCTTTCACAATGCCAATTTCCCAACACACTTGAACGAATCAAATTGCTCACCTTCAACCCCTCTCAACATAGACCTTGAATGTCAATGCCTACCCCCAGCATGCCATGGAGATGCACACCATCCACTTCTCCCCCTTCCTCATGGTGACCCCTGCTGAATGTCTTTACATTGTTATTAGAGATGATATCAGCAGTGAGGATGACATGGGTGATTTCATGATGGGAGTCCCCAAGATAAGATAATGCACCAACTTGACATTCCAATGAAGGCCCAGTTGATGCACCACCTCAAGGAACTTGCCACTCAGTATGTGGATTGGGTTGGTGAAGTGTGTGGAGAAGGTTGAGGTGGTCTTCAAGTTCAAGAAGTCTGATGTTGACGAGTACATGGACACAAAATCAGATGTTGATGCCGATGGATTGACCATTGAAGAGGGCCCCCCTAATAATCTACTCCAGTCAGCAGTGAGCAGTGGCACAGCCACTCAGAAGCGCCTCAGGGGTCAGCACTGGAAGTGCCCTAGGGGTCAAACACAGCCACTGGCAGCACCCTAGGAGTAACACAGCCACTGGAAGCATGTCAGGGGTCAGCACAGCCACAGGTATGCACAAGTATATGCTACATATAGTTATGCACATGCAATAGCTAATACTCCACAAATTGTACCTGAAACACCCAATGCCTAACCCTATACAGGGTCTACTCTGAAAGGTGCAGAAGGAGAAATGGAAAGGGACTGAATTAGAATATTCTCAATGAAGAAGGAACTCTGGGGAGAACTCCAAGATAACTACACTGAGATTCTCTGGAGGGTGACTTCAGTCTTATATACTACTGAGTCTATGTACAGGTGTTGTGCTATGATCTACGATACAACACGAGGAAACAGCATGCATCACAATGGAAGTGTGTGAGGATGAAGAATATGTATAATGCACCTGGCATTATAATGGAAGGAGACGGAAATGAATACAGTGCTGCCAACACATGGTGTGGCAGAATGGAAGAGAAGTTGCAATGTGCACATGTGAAAGCCATGACCCATGAAAGGGTGAAAGAGTCAAGGGTTCCCAGGGTCACATGCTCTGGAAGATAAGACAAGATAATGAATGAAAAGGAAAAGTGACAAGTGCAAAAAGTAACATTTGTAACAGTACACAAAGTTCACCCATTGGAAATGCATTCACAGTCAAGCCAAAGTGTGGGCAAAAAGCATACACAAGGACCCAAAAGGCTACAAACATGTAGCCCAAGTGTACCAAAGTCAAGCCAAAGTCAGCATAAAAAGGGTAGGAATATGTACCATGTGAGTGAACAAAGTGTACCAAAAGTGTACCAAAAATGCGGAGAAACATCTGGCAAAGTGTACATGTATGTGAAAAGTCTACCAAACTGGAGTGTAATTTGTTACACAAGTATTGCAAGCAGTTATGCAGAGATGGATTATTTATGGTAATTTGAAAATGTTGGCCAAAGAACAAAGTCAAATGGCAGGTGATCACCAGTGGTGCAAACATGGGTGCATGACATGAATGTAGAAACAAACCAGCTAAATGGTCATTTGCAACGTCCAATATGTGCAAGTAGGTGCTATAGTTGGAGCCACCATTCCTCACATAAGAAAACAGTGTGGGAGATTATTATGTATTCTGTTTGTATGTATATAGGCAACCAGAATGGTGTGGCTGTGCTTGAATTCACCTTAGACTTGAACTAACACCTTCTTGTATTGGAAATCCAATAAACAAGAACAAACAAAGCTATGTCCAGCTCAATTGTAAGCATAGGTTGGATTGGTGCACATAGATGCTAACATTGTGCCAACTCAGGAACAAATCACCCCCAAATAATCACCCACACTGTTTTCTTATGTGTGGAATGGATGTTTCTCCGCATTTTTGGTACACTTTTGGTACACTTTTTTCACTCACATGGTTCATATTCCTACCCTTTTTATGCTGACTTTGGCTTGACTTTGGTACACTTGGGCTACATGTTTGTAGCCTTTTGGGTCCTTGTGTATGCTTTTGCCCACACTTTGGCTTGACTGTGAATGCATTTCCAATGGGTGAACTTTGTGTACTGTTACAAATGTTTTAGCTATTGCATGTGCATAACTATATGTAGCATATACTTGTGCATACCTGTGGCTGTGCTGACCCCTGACATGCTTCCAGTGGCTGTGTTTGACCCCTAGGGCACCTCCAGTGCTGACCCCTGAGGCACTTCTGGGTGGCTGCACCACTGCTCACTGCTGACCGGAGTAGATTATTAGACTTGAGTCTGGCTTTCCCAGACTGAGCACTAGATTTTTTGTCCAGTGAGCCAATGGCAGCAGATGAGTCCTGTGCTGCTCAACCAACAATGACCACAGCTGAATGGCGAGTGAGTCTGTGCACAACTAAGTGCTATAGTTGTGCTCGCTCACCTTGTTGACACCCTTGTCATTGCCTTCCATGATGTGGAACAAGGCCTCTGTGTAGTTCATCCAAGGACGAACATACTTCTCACCCTTCTTTCCTGCCAACTTGCATTGCTCAATGACCATTTTGGCCATAGGTTCCACAGAGATTGTCATCTGATAACATGGAAACCAACCAGTCAATGAACACAGACAGAGGAGAATATCTATACATACATTGATTATGACCTTGTCCAACACCAGCTTGTCATTGGAGTAGAGCTTTAGGATGTCTGGCAAAAGCAATTTGTTTGGAGGCAGCATCGTCGAGAGAAATTCTAGGCTATTGAGGATCAGTCCTGTATGCAGCCAATCCACCTTCTTCTCCATTTTCTCCATGATTTTCAGCAACTCAGGATCAATGTTAGCCGGTGGGTGCTGTGCCAGCTTGACACAGTGTGACCTGACACATGTCCAATACACCTTCATCACCACTTTGTACTCTGTCTTGTCTCCAGCATCCTTCAAACCAAACTTGTTGAACTGTTGCATTGTTGACATGACATCCATGAAGTCCTTTGTCCACACATTGAGATAGTGTTGGTTGAGGCATCTGCACTCCATGTCCATGCCTATCATTGTGTCCATTTGTTTCACTATCTTCTTGGCAGTCTCCTCATATAGTTGGTGCTTGTTGACCTTTTCTGCCACTGCTCTGCTGTCAGTTGTGGCAATGCTGGGGAGTTTGAGTGGCAGCAACAAGAACATTAGGACCCTTGTCATGTATGCCACAAATTTCACCATCAGCTGGTAGGTTTGTTTTCGGTTCAATTGTCATACACAGGACATGACATGCAAAGACTTACTCCACCATAGACTGGAATCCAGCTGATCAGATGGCAGGCTGTGAGACCTGCCCCTGAGGTTGTGCCATAAAAATGTCTCCATGCCAGGAGCTTCATTGCAGCAGTACATTTGTTCTTGTCTTTTGAAATTTTGTACAAGAACGATGACAGCATTAGTTGAGCACACAAAGAGTCAGTGTGGGCTTGTCTTTTGGTGCATACCATCAATACCATCATTAAAAGCACTTGGGATACATGCACATTGTTGGTGTCTTCCAGATTTGCCAGTGGCGTGTTCATTGTGAGATGATGCTTTAATAAGGTGGGGTTCTTGCATTTGTCAAGCTCATCTAAGGATGTTCATGACAAGATGGTCAGCTATGCACAACTGTAGGGTATACTTGCACCGACTTACTGATGCTATGAACTTTACCAACCAAACTCCATGCTCGATGAGTGCCTTGTGAAGATGTGCCACCATCGTTGCAGCTTTTCGTCTTTGTTGCAGCTTTGTTGCCTTGGCCAAGTTTTCCTTGGCGATGTCATATCTCAGGTAGGTCAAGTGCATGGGATCCTCCACCTTCGTGTAGTTTAGGCGATGATTGCAGTTATAGATTATCGAGTGTTCATCTTTGAACCTTGGTCATGACCACACAACATTGTTTGCATATACACCCTTGTGCATGGGCTCCAGTGACATGAGATTGAGCCATTCTCTTTTCACACCAACAATGATGGTGTTCTCGACCTTTTTCAACTGTAATCCATTCTGCAGTACAGAACGCTTGAAATTCTTCGCATACTTGAGATCAATCTGGTGCGGGTTAATTGTCTGGATCATGAGCTCTGGGTCTTGACTGAGGTCATTGTGGTTGGCCAACGTCATCAGGGTGTATCCTAGCATTGCCCACTTCAGATCGTGGTGAATTCACTCGATGACAGACTGGATGTCCTGCGTTTGATGTTCTGTGCCATGCTATCAGTTTATGTTGTTCAAAACTGACTCAGGCAATGTATACTCACAGGCACCTTGGCTTTTGGAGTCTTGGGTGTCTTTGTAGTGGCTGTGGTGGCCTTTTTCTCCTTGCCCTAGGATGTCTCACATAAGTATTTCCAATACTTGTGCCATGCTCACACTCAAATGAATCACCTTTGCTTTCGATGTCATCACCACAGGAGCCTAAAAGCAATTAATATGTCTCATCTGCAATATACAAACATGAATGACTCACTTCCTTGTTGATCTCGTCAACGACAGCCACCGCTTTCCCTTTCCCTTTGTTGACCTTCATGGGCATCCCTTTGCTCACCACCTTGGGTGTGATGACCTACAGTATACAGTATGCCTGCATAAGTATTCACGCCCAATGTAACATGTGTCCTTACCTTCTGCTATGCAGCTGGTTCTTCTTCATCCTGATGAACCAAATGTCAACACCTGCATCATGAATGCAGAGTCATGTCTGTACCTCAGACAATGACTTCTCCATGTCGGAATCAAGGGTCATTGGATCATCATGCATACCTCAAGCATTCTACACATGGGGTGTACAGTATGATACAGAAGAAAGTTAGGTTTAATAAGGTGAAACAGGGGAAAAGGCTATGTTAATCTTAGTAGATCAACATAGGCAGAGAATAGTGGTCCGAAGTAGTGGAACACTTGTCCACAAGGTGGGAAATGAAACAATTGGGTCTTATTGTTAGGGCGGAGGAAGAGAGAGGTCAGGCTGAACCAAGGGTTTGTAACACATGCCATGACTTGGAGCTCCACTCAGCATTTCCATTCGCAACAGAAGAAGTTGTTGCATCTCAGCATAGTCTTGCAGCCATGCCCTCAAGGCTCCCTTGTTCCATTCCATCTTTCAATCTGTCATATTGGTGTAATGTTTGAATTCGCCATGCCCTTTGACCACTGCTTGAATTAATTGACCTCTGTCTGCAAAGGCCTTGTTTTGCTGGTCAGATAAGAACCAATACCCAATGTCCTTGTTGGTGAGGTCATCTGCAATGGCATCATACTCCACTTTCAATGACAGTCCACCCAGTACCTTTTGCTTCCATAGTTTCAACCAGCCTCGCTTCAGTGTCTGTAAACATTTTACAGACATTGTTGAAGTGGATTGCGTCACCCTTGAACAACATGGACTTCCAGTGGACACTGTCCATCCACAGGATGTTGGGGAGGCTCATTGTGTCGTAAGTGATTGCAGAGGCATGGTGTTGCAGGGAATGAAGTCATGAGAATGTGGAGTATTTGTTTTTGGTAAACCAGTCCTGAAGGGTATCACATGCTACGTCCTCCTCCATCCTATCACTGACGTTGACCCTGCTTCAGATCTCTCACAGGAAGGTCAGTCACATGCAGTACTCGAGCTTTGTGATGATAGTGGTGACATTCTTCGGTTCTTTCAACGAGCTGTCCCTTTTCAAGGTCATGAGAGCGAGACATTGTTTGGTTGGATCGACCAGAACTGTGGCTGGCATGCACTTCCATATCGTCATCCATGCTCCAGTGAGAATACAATGAATATATGTTGAGAGATTTTCTTCTTTCTTTGTCTCCTGGAGTATGTCCAGGAACCTATCGGCCGCCTGCTTGACCTCTGTGTCACTGCTCCCCATTCTCATCAACATGACTAGCAGAGCAATGACAGGGACCATGTATTCTGTCATGGTCCTGTCCAACATATCCTTGTGCAGTGGAGTGTTAGATATGCCACTGAGGGGTGAAGGTGTGCGTAAGTATTCCAAATACTTGTGCCACTGCCTGTGAGAACTTACTGCTGAAGGGGTGAGGGTGAATTCAAATGTTTGAGCACCAGCTCATTCATGATTGGAAGGAGATCCAGCGCTTCCTGGAAATATTTCTTGACTATGGACTGCAGACCAGGAAATATGTCATCATTGTCCTTGGGAATTGCCACCATGTTGCACAAGGACTCCACATTGAAGGCTTCTCTGGCCACATACTCATGCAAGCAGGTGGTCATGAGCCATGGTGTGACTAGGTGTTCATCTGCCATGGCTGATGGAACATTGAACTCTACCTCTAGTTTCTCTAAGAGCAATTTCACCAAAGACTCCCAAGAAGGCTGTCCCTTCCAAGTGGTTTCCTTTGTATAAATTTCCCACAGGATGCAATGAGCTCCTGTGCCCTGTGTATTCATCCTTTGAGCTTTGCAGGATCTCCAAAAACATGGTTTTGAAGTCTCCTTGTGGTATTTGGGGTGATGAATACATATGCTTTCCTCTGATATAAAGACTTTGAAGCAGTGGTCGCATGCAAAGGCAGTATGGATGGCTAGACTGTAAACCTTGTTCCTTGGTCCCTTTAAATCTGTAGGGAACTCCCTGGCGAGAGTCATATCTGTGGCTATCTGTAGGAATGTGATATGATCAACATTGAATATTGAAACATTCATGCTACACAACACCAAGAGACAGCCCGAAGACTGTGATTCAAGGGGTAGAAGTAGTATTCCAAATGTGGAAAACTTACAGAGTGTCTATGCCTACATATGTATATACCTAGCTAGGGACTTTGGGGCAGGCTTGAGAACTACTTATGTAAGCAAAGGAACGTTCTAGAAAGATTGTGATAAGATAAGATAAGACAGTGACCCGGGACATAGCTCAGGTGAATAAATATACATATAGGAAGAAAATAACAAAGATAACTGCTATAGGACCCTGAGTGTTTCAAATATTGCATGTTTTTGAATCAAGTGAGTGATGGCCTTATCCTGTAATAGAGTGATGCCACATTCCTGACATATGAGGAAACGAAACTCCTTATTGACAACAAGATTTAGAGAGCTGAGGTACAAATGTTGAAGTAAATCATTGGACGTTGTGTAGAATAAATTTGCTTCAGGTTCCTATATGGCTGTCTGAGAGTGTACTGGCAAAGAAGCTTCTATGTTAGATGTTGACTCTGAGTGTTGGTGCTCCAATACAGACTGTAAAATAAATAAATCTTGTATTATATTAGTTACTACATAGCTACAAATGACATGAACTCACTGTCATGAATGGTATCAGCTGTATCACTGGAGACTTTGGTGATACAACCCTAGGTGATTGCATGTTGACATCCTGCCATTGACAGGGTAAGTATTGCTACATTACACACAACCAAATGAACTTACATGGGGAGATACAAGTTGTCCATGTTGTGATTGCTCTGGGTAGAGGATGGTGGTAGGCAGCATAAGTAGTGCTAAAGTTATGCATGCCTGGACAAACTTATGTGGGGAGACACAACTATATTGTGATTATTCTGAACAGAGGGTGGTGGTGGGTGGTGTAAGTACTCCCTAAAGTTATGCACCCTAGATAAACAACTTACATGGGAAGATACAATGACGTTGTTATCATTCTGAGCATAGAGGTTGGAAAGTGGGAGGGAGAATGCTATTTTCCCATGGGTGGTCCAATATATCTGATTTTTAAAACTCCTCTTTAATATATATAGATATAATTTCAAACTCCACTTGAATACTTATCCTCTGATTTTTAATGATTGTGATGCCAGATTTAAAAGAGTGTGAATATGATCATCCATTCATAGCTTTGATGGATTTGCATGCGTAAGTACTTCAAATACTTAGGCAGCTTTGGAGGTCATGAATAACTAACACTTATTTTTCTAATATAGCTTTGATGGATTGTGTGCGTAAGTATTTCAAATACTTGTGCAGCTTTGAAGGTCATGAATACTGTCACTCATTTGTCTCATGTAGCATTTGTTCTTATCATATGCAATATCATGTATGATATACATTGTCCTTATGGAAGGGGTTGTATTGTTATTGACTCTTTAGTTCTTATTGTAAGATTAGTTATGATAAGAGGGACATTGGTAATGTAAGTTGTGTGATGATTACAGAAAGGTTGATATTCTGGCATATAGCAATGGATAGCATAAGTATAGATAAAGTTATGCACAGTGGCTATGCTCTCTGCCAATGCTTTCAATTCCTAAATGACTTTGGATGCACTTTGTGGAGTATTATCTATGTTACAACCCAACTCCCACTCCTCACTACGTATGACCCACTATTCGTATCTGTTTCACCGCTTTCCCTACTCCCTTTACCACTATCCCATTCCTCCTCCCCTGTTTCACCTTGACCATCTTATTACCTCCTTTCATGTATCATCGTACCGGTTCCCTTCCCTTTTCCATGGGAACTGCACTGCTTATCTTTGATCCCATCATCTTGTCTCATGTTTCACATTATGTTGCACCATCATTACTTACTGGTGTCCTCAGCAAGTTCCCATATGGGACTTCCAGGCCTTGTAGTATGACTCATCTTGCCTACCACTGCACACAGCTTGGTCTGTGCGCAGTCTTGTAACCTATATAAAGTCCCTTCCAGCTAATTCTATGCAATATACCGCATATTTTCTGGCGTATAGATTCCCCTAAGTCTCCAGGCTACTTTAGAGTGCCTGCTACTAGTATCTTACATGCTTCACCTATGGTCCAGAACCTACAGTATGGTAGCATGGTAACAAAAGAACTAGCTCATACTATCCGCAATTGCTATCTAGCCTTTGCCCAACATTTCAGACATCCAAGATATCCTCCAGGACCCAAACCTCTCGGCCGAGGACAGGGCATACTATCAACACCAGTTACAACAACAAGAATACAACTCTGATGAATCTGATGCAATCAGAAAAAAAGCACTTTCAAAGGACTTCACCGGCAAGGTGGAAGATGCCAATTGGTGGCTCAATGCCATCAGAGCCTATAAAGATATTAAGAAGGATAAGATGATGGAACATGAAGTCATCACAGTCACCCTAGCTCATATGGGAGAAGGGCAAGGAAGGGTGTTCGCCGAAGGTTACTATACCAAATTGGCCACTAAACCTGACGACAAGAAGTGGTCAATGTTTGAGGAGGAGTTTAAAACTGCCTTCACCTCTAGGGACAAGGCGGAAAACACTCAACAACAGCTAAAATCCATTAAATGGACACAGCCACAGCTACCGTGCTCAAAAACTACAATACAAGATTTACCTTAATGGTCACACTTTCTGGAATGACCAAAGAAGAAAATGGTCCTGTTTTCCACGACTACTATGCTGCTGGATTACCCTTTGAACTAGCATCAGATCTCCTACGAGGACCGGAACCAAAAACCCTCAAAGAGTTGCAAACTAATGCTGAATGTCAGGTCCAGAATCCCGAACACCTCCAAGATCTCAAAGAGGAACCTTCCAAACCACCCGAAGGGACTCTAACATCATGGATGTAGATCCTATCCATTTATCAGGACCTGAATGAGCACACCATAATAGAGAAAAACATTGCTATGTCTGTCACAAGTCAGATGTATGAGCCAAAAACACCCCAGACACCCCCAGTATCAACTCCAGAACTCTTCCCCCTGCTTGTCACCTATTTGTCCAAACCATAACCCCGAACAAGTTCAAACTGTCCAAACAATTCAGAACCAAACTCCAGATAAACTAGACTTCTACATCTTGGAATTAGCCAAATCCACCAGGTGCGATGAAATCCTTCGCACGCTCAAAATGAGCTACAATGAAGATGCCGAGGAACCCCATGCTATGGAGGATGTTGAACAGGTCCATCAGATACAAATAATGGATTTTTAAACAGGAGACCTGCGACAACAACAAGCTCTCCTAGCCTACCCACTATAATTGTTACAGTACCGTCCCGGGCTAATTCATTTTCTTCCTCCACCGAATCCCTCTGTTCGTACTGCTCCTCGGAACCCCCCACGCTTCCTACGCTCCCTTTCGATTCGACCCTCGACTACGTCTGGGGAGATACACTAGATTGGGAAAGCTTCCCAATCCCGGTAGAGTGGGACTCGTTCCCCGAGTCTCCCCTCTCGGAGTCTATCCTTACTGACACCGAGATCCCGGACCCAATTATCTCGGGACCTATTCAGTCCTTGTTCTCCTTTCCTCATACTGCTGCCGATCATTGATCGGACTCTTTTCATCTCGTCCCCTTTTCATCTCGCTAGTATTAACCATATTAATGCCGATCACTTACTTCCTCCGTGATCGGCACCTATCGGTAGCTCTACTCGGACTTAGTCTCTCCTCGGGATATATCTCTCATTATATCCCTAGTATTCCTATTATTACCCACCATTACCTAAGCCGGCTATCAGTAGTATACTGTATATAGGCCTCACTTCTGACTGTAACGGGTAACCTTGATCTACGCCATACTGCGTAATATCTAGTTCCCATCAAACCCTGGCGTTCTCGCGTTTGATCGGTCGCCTTCTGCTTCTGCTTCTATTGATCCTCGCGCGTCGATCAACGGATCAACGCCCTCATCGTCACTCTCGCCTTTGACAGGGAGAGCCCCCGTCCGTTGGACATACGGTATCAAGCCCGGTTGCTGTCCTTCGCCAGTCCAGGTTCCACGCCGGAACTCTGCTCGCTGCATACGGTGCCAGTCCGGTTTCTGCAGCTCGTCCGTAGCATACGGTATCAAGCCCAGTTGCTGCTACTTCGCTCTTGACGGAGCTAGGTGTTACGCACACGCGTAACACACCCGAGTACCGGATCAACCAGAAGGTTTGGTTGTCCACCGATAGGCTTTCCTTGCCTTATCCGGCGAAGAAGCTCTCGCAGAAGTGGATTGGACCTTATTCCATCATTAAGGTCCTCCCTAATGCGGTTCGGCTCAAGATGCCGAAATCGGTTCGTATCCACCCAGTGGTCAATATCTCTCGCATCAAGCCTCACACGGACGCGCTCCCGGACCAGCCCGTGGTCCGCCTGGATGCTATTGAGGTTGATGATGAAGGATACGCCCAGTACGAGGTCGAGTCCGTCCACGACTCTAAACTGGTCAAGGGTAAACTCCACTATCTCGTCCATTGGAAAGGATATGACGAGACAGATCGCACTTGGGAGCCGGCGGACCATCTCAAGTCCGCGCCCGATGCGATTGCGGAGTTCCATAGGCGCCAAACGGCGGCGCCTCAGCACCTTAGGGGGATCTCTCCCGAAGTATTCGGTCGGTTATTCCGGCCCTATGAAAACTTTACAGAGATTTGCCCGGAGGATTTGACTCATTCGGAGTATGAGTCCTAGAGGGGGGGTAGTGTTACGAAACACCCCTTTCTCCACACTTTTCGCTCTTTTCTCTCTCGCTCAAACACCTTCGCTTTGCAGCACGTGACTTCGCGATCACGTGACCTGCCCGTTCCCTGGCACGTGACCGTTCACCGCACGTGACCCAGACGCATCGCGACACGATCTCAGATCGTGTACGCTCCCTCTACCGATCCCGGGACGGCCTTGTCCCCGAGTCCTTACAGATCCCGAACAGGCGCCGACTACAGTTCCCAGACTAGCGTCGAGTAATGTTGCCGATCAGATCCTACTGACTCCGATCAGATCTGATCGCATCATCTACTATTTCCGATCACGGAGGCTTTCCTCATGGAGGCATTAGGAGCCTATAGACGGAGGCAATAGACGATTGGGGCGAACAATAGATTCTCAGTGCTTCCCGTTTCGATCGCACTGCCCATAGAAGCACACTATATAAAGGCCCCAACCTAAAACCCTATTCCTTAGTTTAGTCCACTTGTATCACTAACGGGATCTTTGCTCCTCGAAGTTCTCTGTTGATATTAAGGCAACTCAATCAGCTTCTTTCATCTCCC
>JBBPNY010000715.1:0-12833 GCA_038091165.1 Rubroboletus pulcherrimus
GTGTAGTACTAGCTCCCCAGCTAGTTCTACGCAATATACTGCGTATCTTCTGGCGTACATAGAATCCTTCCTAAGTCTCCAGGCTACTTCTGAGTGCCTGCTACTAGTATCTTAGTACGCTTCACCTTGGTCCAGAACCTACGGTGCGGTAGCGTCGTAACACCTCAAATGGCCTATGCCAAGAAAGGTCAAGGACATCCAGGGCTTCTTGGGCCTCTGCAACTACTACCGTCGGTTCATCCACGGATTCGCAGACATCGCCCGTCTGCTCAACGACCTGATGAAGAAGACCACCCCATGGCGTTGGGGTGACAAAGAGCAGTCCACCATGGACTCTCTCAAGGACACATTCAGGACCGTGCCCCTCCTCGCATATCCTGACAGGGATAAGGAGGTTCAGTTGGAAACAGACGCCTCGGACATCGCAACGGGAGCCGTACTCTCGGTCAAGGGCGATGATGACCTCTGGTGTCCGGTTTCGTTCATATCCCACTCTTTCAACAGCGCAGAACATAACTACCCCATCTACGACAAGGAGTTACTCGCTGTCATCCGTGCACTGGAAGAGTGGTGCCACTACCTGGTTGGCCGGATTCATTTCTAGATCTAGACCGACCACAAGAACCTAGAGTACTGGAAGAAACCCCAGACTCTTTCTGGTCGACAGGCCCGCTGGCATGTGGTCCTTCAGGACTTCAATTACACAATGGTGTACAAGTCCGGCGCTTCCAACGGTCGCACAGATGCTCTCTCCCGTCACCTGGACCATGGCGACGCAGTCAAGGACCACAACACAAACATCGCGGTCCTTCCCCTCACTCTCTTTGTGAATCATGTGGAGCTCTCGTCCACGTTTTACGACTCCCTCTCCAAGGCCTCAGAAGCCTTGGACCCAACACTCATGCCTGAAGGTTTCACTCGGAAGCCTTTGGATGTGGTTTATGCCAACTCCAAGAGCAAGGCTGTCATCCCCGAAGGACTTTGCTCAGAGTTGTTGGAACTTTGCCATGACTCCCTGGTCCCAGGTCACGCGGGCTTCACGCAGACCCTTCACCTCCTCACCTGCCACTTTACGTGGCCCGGAGTCACCAAGGATGTCAGGGCGTACATCAAAGGATGCCAGACCTATGCTATGGTCAAAGGCCAATCCTCCGCCCCGGCTGGCAAGATCCTCCCCCTTCCCGTGCCTGCCCATGCTTGGGCAGATGTCTCAGTCGACTTCGTTACGGGGTTACCCCCATCAGGTCTGACCTGGTATATGGCAGTCACTGTCATTGTGGACAGGTTCTCCAAGGAGGTCGTGTTCGTGCCCTGCCACGGCATGATCACGTCAAGAAACCTGGCCACGATCTTCCGTGACCATGTCTGGTGTCAGCATGGACTTCCCTCCTTGGTTGTCTCAGACCGAGGACCACAGTTTGTGTCTGAGTTCATGACAGAGCTTTGCAAGCTCCTCGATATCAAGCAGAAGACCTCAACAGCGTACCATCCCCAGACGGATGGACAGACGGAAAGAGTCAACCGCGACATGGAGCAGTACCTCCACTCCTACATGGCGAAGAAGCAGGAAGACTGGGCTGAGTGGATCAAGCTCACCCAGTTCCACCACAACTCCTCTCTCACTTCGGCCACGGGCACCACCCCATTCGTGGTCACCAGAAAGTACTCCCCCCATCTTGGCTTCAAAAGGTCTTTGGACACCCTCGCTGGGGAGTTCTCTCGAGAAGCTCTCAGTTCTCACAAGGCGGTCACGCTCGCCTTGGAGGAATCCCGGAAGCGCATGATCAACCAGGCGGACCACCTTCGGTCTGAGGCACCCGCATACCAGATCAGCCAGAAGGTTTGGCTATCCACCGATCGGCTCTCTTTGCCAGATCCCACAAAGAAGCTATCCCAGAAATGGATCGGACCTTATTCAATCACAAAGGTCCTTCCAAATGTGGCTCAGCTCAGGTTGCCGAGATCGGTCAAGATACACCCCATTGTCAATATCTCTCGCATCAAGCCCCACATAGATGCTCTCCCTGATCAGCCAGTGATCCGTCCGAACGCTATCAAGGTTGACGATGAAGGTTACGCACAGTATGAGGTCGAGTCCATCCAAGACTCTAAACTGGTCAAAGGAAGTCTCCACTATCTTGTTCATTGGAAAGGCTATGACGAGACAGATCGCACCTGGGAGCCCACAGACCATCTCAAGTCTGTGAAAGATGTGATAGCCAATTTCCATTGGTGCAGGACAGCTGGCCCTCAGCAGCTCAGGGGCATCTCCCCACAGGTTTTCAGTCGGTTATTCCGGCCCTATGAAAACTTTACGGAGGTCACCCTTGATTCAGAGGATTCGACTCGTCTGGAGTACGAGTCCTAGGGGGGGGGTAGTGTTGCAAAACGCCCCCTTTCTCCACACCACACTCTTTTCAACTTCTCTTTCACTTGCCTGTTGGCATGTGATTCCGACATCACGTGACCCAGAACGTGCTCGCTAGGACCAGTGACTCTGGCATGTGACCCAGACGTGTCACAACACAACCACATCGTGCACACTCTCCATCACTGATCGGGAACCGCCAAGTTCCCCAAGCCATCAGACATGCCTGCTGCTGCGTTGCGCACAGCCAAGTAGACCGCCGATCTCAGTTGTTCAGCAGCGCTCACCATCAGCGCTGCCACATCTGCTGATCTGCCAATTGGATCTCTTCGGAGATCTCCGTTAGACTAAAGAGGAAGGAGGTCGAGTCATGGCGTCCGGATCGGGACGCACAGCCCAGGAAGCAGACCCTATAAATACGGGCTCCGCTTTAACACCTCTCTCTCTAGTTTAGTCCACTTGTA
This sequence comes from Rubroboletus pulcherrimus, assembly GCA_038091165.1. Taxonomy (NCBI): domain Eukaryota; kingdom Fungi; phylum Basidiomycota; class Agaricomycetes; order Boletales; family Boletaceae; genus Rubroboletus; species Rubroboletus pulcherrimus. Next base: position 2,833 of record JBBPNY010000715.1, read on the forward strand.
TCTACAGCAGAATCTTTGCCCCTCGAAGTTCTCCTAGATATTAAGGCAACTCAATCAGCTTCTTTCATTTCCATCTTGCCAGGCTCGGTGTAAGCCTGCAAGTTAGTCTCTGGTCCTTGTAGTGGTCGTCATTCGCGACATCAGACTCTGCAGCGTTGCTCCTGCAACAATTCATGAAAGAATACATCTCCTCTTGTACCACTTGCGCTCAAGCTAAAGTCCCTAGACATAAACCATATGGACTACTCAAACAAATCCCCATCTCCAAGAAGCCATGGAACTCTATCTCCATGGACTTCATTGAACAGCTCCCTTCCTCCTTCAGCTACACCACTATCCTTGTCGTTGTCAACCGCCTCTCAAAGCAATGTATCTTTATTCCGATGCACGACGCCATCACCCCACCGGAGTTAGCAAAACTGTTTTTACTCCATGTCTTTTCGAAGCACGGAGTCCCATCCCACATCACCTCTGACAGAGGTTCAGAGTTCATTTCCCACTTTTTCCGCTCACTAGGAAAAGTCTTAGATATCCGCCTCCACTTCACCTCTAGCTACCACCCCAAAGGAGACGGACAGACCAAATGCATGCACCAGACATTGGAACAATACCTCCGGATTTACTGCAATTACCAGCAGGACAATTGGTCCGAACTCCTGCCTTTGGTGGAGTTCTCCTATAACAATGCTCCGAGCGCAACTACTGGTGTGTCGCCTTTCTTTGCCAATAAAGGTTATCACTCCAACATCACCATTTATCCCGAGCGAGATCTAACCACTGCACACGCTCATGAGTACTCCGTCGATCTTGACAAGCTGCACCAGTTCCTCTGTATGGAGATGGCGGATGCACAAGAGTGATATCAAGGACCTGCTGATGCTAGATGAACTCTGGCACCGGACTTCAAAATCGGTGACCAGGTCTTTGTCAAAGCTAAGTATTTCCGATCAACAAGGCCTTCCAAGAAACTCTCAGAGAAGAATCTTGGACCTTACACCATCATCGCCCAAGTCGGCACCCCTTCCTTCACCCTCCGACTCTCCGACTCCCTAAAATCTGTCCATCTGGTATTCCATGTCTCGCAGCTGGAAACTGCAACCCACAACACCATCCCTAATAGAATTCAATCTCCGCCTTCCCTGGTCGAGGTAGATGAAGAACCGGAATTCAAGATCTCAGAAATCCTCGACTCCAAAATAGATTAATGTTGACGTCACTGCCAGTTACTCTACCTAGTCAGGTGGCTAGGATATGAGGGAACTGACGATGAAACTTCCTGGTTACTAGCTATGGAACTCGGACATGCATCGGACTTGGTCCAGAGTTTTCACACACAGTACCCAATCAAACCTGGTCCTCTCGCGGAGTTGCAACAATAGAAACTTCATCCAAAATTACAACAATGTAACTACATACTGTATGTACATAGGAGGCGGGGTCCCCATCCTCCTCGATTCCTCCACCTCCTCCCCCATCTCCACCACCTCCATTGCCAACTCCACCAACTCCTCCTCACCCACCTCCGTGGTGTCCTCTTCCAACTCCTCATCATCCTCACTCTCCTCAACCTCCAGCACCCCGTATGTCGGGTTGAGGGTGTCCCGAACATCCCATAACGTGCACAGCAAGCGCTGTTGAAGCGCTTGCTGTTGAGCGTATTGCTCCTTCCACTCCAATTGCCCCTTCCTCATCTCCGCGGTCATCTCCGCCAACCCCTGCACTACCTCCGAGAGGTCGATGATCGACCCCACCGACCCCTCTGTGCACTTGTTCATCTCCTCGTCACTGCTCTTGACGACCACCTCAACCTTCCTCTTCTTCCTCTTTCCGCTCTCCAGCTCATCTACCACCTTCCTCTGCCTCCATGGCTCATCCTCCTGCCCTGGATACACGCACCTCCCCCTGTCCTTGCGACATGCATCGCAGGACTTCACCTTCTTCCCTGTCGTGCTCATCATGCAGGGGAATACCTTGGCTTTGTGAGGGAGGCATGGCTCTGTGCTGCCCTTCTTCCCCATTGAGGATCCAGGCATTGCCTGACGCTCTGTTGTCCTCTGCTGCACCTCCACGATCTGCTCCACCTGTTCTTGTCAGTCACATTGAGCGATCGTGGAAGACCCATGTACCTTTTTCCTAGCAGCCTCCTCTGCCACTGCCCTCGCCTCTGCCTCCTCTGCCTCTTTCCGCCACCTCTCCACCACCTCCTCTGCCACCTTCTTCACTCTCACGTGCCGCCTTCACTCATTGAATTTGGCCATTGAGAGGCCATCGTCATTGTTCTTGTTCTCTCTGAGATGCTTCTTGGACCAATCTTGGATGTTGGCGTATGAAGCCATGGTGATGCGAAAGTAAGGAGCAAATTGGGACCCCCAGTATTTATAAACTCCTCCACTTAGCATTCTGAACTCCGCTGCATTCTCCTCCACCCTTTCTTTTTAGGATTACAGTTTCTTTATTAGGCCCTCAAGGGTTCGGTCCTAAGAGGGGGATACTGTCATATCCCAAATTGCTGCTAAACCCAACTCCTGTTACAGTACAGTCCCCGGCCAGTTCTTTTTCTTCCACCATGTCCATGTGCTCGTCCTACCCGCCCAGTCCGATGGAACCCCTGTCCTTCCCACACTCCCCTTCGACCCTGCCCTGGATTACTCCTGGGGCAATACCTTAGACTTGGATTCTTTCCCTGAGTCAATCTTCTCAGACTCAGTTACAACTGACCCTGAGATCCCGGACCTTATAGCGATTGGCCCCAAACGGGCTCTCTTCGCCTTTCCCCATACTGCCGCCGATCATTGATCGGTTCCGTTTCATTTCTCATAATTAACGCCGATCACTTACTGTCTCCGTGCTCGGCACCTTTCATCTCTCTATTGATATTAACCCCCATCGCTTACTGACTCCATGATCGGAACCTTTTGGTAGCAGTATTTGGACTTATTCCTTCTCAAGATATATCTCTTGTTATATCTCTAGTATTCCAGTATTACTCACCATTACATACATAAGCCGGCTACCCAGTACTATATAAGGGCCTGCTTCTTTTCATGAAACTCTAACCTTGATCTATGCCTATCTGTGTAATCATCTCGTTCCTGTCAAACTGGCCCTTTCGCGTTTGATATGCCATCTTTTCCGCTTTGTGCTTCTTTTGATCTTGTGCCTTTGCCTTTGATCAACAGATAAAAGGCTCTGCTGTTGACACTCTCACCTTTGATAGGGAGAGCCCCTGTTTAACGACATATGGTATCAAGCCCGGTTGCTGTTGTTCTCTGTCCAGGTTCCACGCCAGAATCCTGCTCATTGCATACGGTGTGAGTCCGGTTACTGCAGCTTGTCCATAGCATATGGTGTTAGCCCGGTTGCTGCTATGTGTTACATTTGTAATGCAGAGCCTAGCAAGCGACCACTCAAGTGTAGGCCGAGGACACCTAGAGGGGGAGGGAGGTGGGCAAAGTGTGCAACAAGTAACCTGTGGACTCAGGGGGAGGCTGCGACCAAGCCCCTGCTCAAAGTGAACACTCTCCTATCCCACTATCTTTAAGATATGGGAGCTCAGAGTCTCACTACCCTACTATCCACAGATATAGGGGCTCATGGATCTCGGGTAAACTTGGGCTGAGTTTAACCGGCGAACTCAACTAGAAACCACGTGTATTAAACGTAGAACTAGCTTAAGAGTTACAAGTACACAGGTGCTACTTTATATATGTAGGATCCCGAGTGCACAGACCAAGGCTGGGGAGAGGGATAGGTCTAAGGGTAACTGTAAGTAGTAAATGGTAAAGGTCATTGCCCTATACCACACTTGTGCAACAAGTGCTGCCAGCAACAACTCTAAAAGGTTAGTTGTGGCGAAGAAGTGAAGCACAGGAAAATATTATGTAAGTAAGAAAACGAACACTTAGGTGAAAGGATGGAATTCCTAAGCCTAAGTAGGTTCGATGTGGTTCGGAACATTAGTACATCAAGTACTGAAAGAATGAGCTGAAATGGATAAGAAATGGAAGAGATACAACGACACAAACAGTGACGAACAGTTGACGAACCGTGGCTGTGTAGTTCGTTTGTGGCGTGGGAAAGTAGCTGGAAAGCAAGATAAAAGAAAGAGTTGAGGAATACGGATCATACGCTCGAGTACATCTTGGTATTGGAGTGTGGAATAGGTTTGTGGAGTGACAGGGAGTCTGTATGATCCTAAGTAAAGGGAAAAGGAATGCATAAAAGGGAAAATTGTAACACTACGCCCGCCTTCCAAACGGTATCAAGCCCGATTGCTGGAACACATGTACTCCTTGACAGGAGCTAGGTGTTATGCACTCGCATAACAACTCTGGTATTCTGATACCATCTCCACCCCTACCCACGAACTCCGGAGTATTCTCAAGGAGAACACTACTCAGAAGTTCGGAGTTCCCTTAGGCTTTCCCGCCCTCCATTGTAGTTATGTTCCTCCTCATTTCTCCTTATGTATTAGTTCCGCTTCTTAGACTTCCCCAATTCCTATGCTTTGCTTAGGAGCACAGCTCCTGCTTCTTTTTTTCACCGGATACATTCTACTTACGAATCCGATTATTAATCTGACTCCAACTCTGTATATAAAGCTCCGTATCTACACTGTACAAACCTCAGTTTGAATATCAACTATAGTCATCAACTCCTTCCTCATCCTTCACCAGACACCTCCAACCACTCCAACCACTCCGAAATCCTGTGCCTCATAAATTAGGGCTAAAGGAACTCAAGCAAGGGTGCAACACATAGGTTGAAGCCAAAACCCTACCCCCCTGTCCTCCTTACCCTCCAGACTTCCTCCGGAACTACTGGAGTTGACCTGGACTTAACATATTCCCTCCTCTTCCCGCCGGCTCCAGGACTGGCTCAAAGATGTTTCCCAACAAGCAGCTTCCTTCATGGAAGTCAATGAGGATGTCATCTCACTGGGCGAAGACAGCCAGGATGATTACCTGGACCAGTACTTCAATTTTGGTGTGGACTCTGGGTCAGTACCATCCTCTTCCTCACATCACTCAGACACTGATGAGTGATCCTCTTCACCACAGATATTAAATATGTTTTTGTATTCATCTGTAGTCCCTAGTGAAATAGAACTACCCTTGCCTTTTGCTTCGTGTGATGACTGTTCTAAGGTCTCCAGCAAAGGCAAGGAGCGCGCTCACGAACATCGCCCTCCACCTGACATGTGACTCCTCAATTCTGGGGCCTCGTCACACTTTACAAACAATTTACAGGACTTTGTACATAGAATATATGGAGTTCCCTGAGCCTCGATTCTCGCACACTGCAAACAGAAAGGCACCTATACTTGGTGAAGGCACCATAGTTATTAATTTTAAGGGCTTACATATGTGATTAACACCTGTAATCTACATGCCCAACTATGGTATAAAGCTAATCTCTATGGGCACTCTGCTCCGAGATCACTGCCTCACCATCAAAGTCGGCCCCAGCTGCTTCAATTTCTATCATAAATGCACAAAGCGTACGGTGCTCTCGTTCCATTCACATGGTTCCAAGACAATGTTCTGGATGTGTGCACCTACAGTCAAACCACAAGCCAACTGTGTCACTATGGTCTCTGTGGACTACAACCTATTACATTACCATTTGGGGCATCCATCAAAGGAAGTCATCCAAGCAGTGCAGAAGTGTTACAAAACACCCCTTTCTTCACACCTTTTCCCACTCACTCAGTCCCTTTTGCTTTGGCAGCACATGACTTCATGATCACATGACCTGCACGTTCCCTGGCACGTGACCGTTCATCACTCGTGACCCAGATGCGTCGCGACACGATCTCAGATCATGTACACTCCTTTCTACTGATCCCAGGACAGCCTCGTCCCCGAGCCACTACTGGTCCTGAATAGACGCCGGCTATAGATCCCAGATTGGCGCCGACTACTAGCGCTGATCAGATCCTACAGATGCCGATCAGATCCTGATCGACACCAAGTACTGTTCCCGATCACGGAGGCATTCCATGGAGGCAATAGACGGTTAAGGTGAACAATAGAGATCCAGCGCTTCCTGTTCCGGAAGCACTGCCTATAGAAGCACACTATATAAAGCCTTACACCTAAAACCCTATTCCTTAGTTTAGTCCACTTGTATCACCTACGGGATCTTCGCTCCTAGAAGTTCCTGGTTGATATTAAGGCAACTCAATCAGCTTCCTTCTCATTTACCACTCGCCAGGCTCGTGTTAGCCTGCAAGTTAGTCTTGGTCCCCGTAGTGGTCGAGCTTTCGAGCTTCTAGACTCTGCAAGCATTGCTCCCGCAACACACAGCTCTGTCCTCTACTGAAGCAGAATGCATGGCTTTGAGTGATTGTTCTTGCCAAGTCGTATGGATCAAGCAGATGCTCAAGGAACTCAGGCTGAAGCTCAACCCCATCCCCATCTGCAGTGATAATCAGGGCTTCCTATTTATAGCGGAGAATCCAGTCACCGAGAAGTGTTCAAAACACATCCACATCAAGTACCACTATGTACGCGATGCTGTGATGACCTTCAAACAGGTCGAACTGTTCTTTATCCCTGGAGATGACAATCCGGCGGATATGTTTACTAAAAACCTCAGACATGTCAAGTTTGAGAAGTTCTGACCTCAACTTGGACTTCAGTTCAAGAATCTTGCCTTTCATTGATTGTGCGATTGAGAGTAGTGTACAATTGGTCTATCTTTACTACGGTATATCAGACTAGGGGGAGTGTTGAACGATAGGAGTACATTATCTACATATAATAGTATGAGTAGTTCATATGCTCTCATGTATTTACATTCAGACTCAGCTAGTCTGAGTTCTAAGTGATCTTACACTCGAACCACTACGTTCTAGCAACCTGCTTACCGAGCCACAGGTGAGTATTGCCACAGGTGTTACGCGAGTGCGTAACACCTAGCTCCATCAAGAGCGATGTAGCAGCAACCGGGCTTGATACCGTATGCTTCGGACGAGTTACAGAAACCAGGCTGGCACTGTATGTAATGAGCAGAGTTCCGGCGTGGAACCTGGACAGGCGAAGGACAGAAACCGGGCTTGATACCATATGTCCAACGGACAGGGGCTCTCCCTATCAAAGGTGAGAGTGACGGCTACGAGGGCGTTGATCCGTTGATCGACGCGCGAGAAGCAAGAGAAGTAGAAGCACGAGACGGCTGATCAAACACGAGTGCGCCAGGGTTTGATGGGAACTAGATATTACGCAGGTAGGCGTAGATCAAGGTTAGAGTTACATGAAAAGAAGCAGGCCGTACTAGGTAGCCGGCTTACGTACCTGGATGTATATCTGGAATACTAGAGATATAACGAGAGATATATCTCGAGGAGGAATAAGTCTGAGTATAACTACCGAAAGGTCCCGATCACGGAGACAATAGCGAGAGATGAAAAGGTGCCGATCATGAAGGGCTGTGAATGATCAGCGTTAATATAAATATAGATAGTGAGATGGAAAGGATCCGATCAATGATCGGCGGTAATATGGGGAAAGGCGAACAGAGACCGAATAGGTCCCGAGATAATAGGGTCCGGGATCTCGGTGTCAATAGGGGTTGACCCCGAGGGCAAAGACTCCAGGAGGAGAGGGAAACTATCCCAGTCCATAGTGTCGCCCCAGGTATAGTCTAGGGTGGGGTCGAAGGGGAGCGTGGGAAGCGAGGGGGGTTCCAAGGGGCTGTGGGAGCAGTACGAGCATAGTGACACGGTCGAGGAGGAAAATGAATTAGCCGGGGACCGTATTGTAACAACAGGTGAGTATTGCTGTGTGTGACTCTGTCATTACATGCACTTCTCAACAATCTTAGAAAATGGTGTAGGCATTGGGATCAGCGTCCCAATGGTCCTCCTGAAAGGGGGAATTGCCAGCACTATGCCCTGGCTGTTGACAGAGAGAACAGCAGTAATGAGGACAACTGTGTTAGGGATGTCTGGGAGTGGCCTTGTGATGGAATGGGCAGCAGTAAGAAGGGAAATAAGGATGAAGCTGGCCCACTACTCTGTAGTTGTAGCAACAAACAGTTTTTCAAGGAGAAGGAGAGGTAGAAGGGTCAAGAAGGATAAATGGGTCATTGATTGACCCTGAGGGTCATGCAGCAAGCAGCTGCTGATAGAGAGGTGGTCTGTCTTGCATGGCTAAGGGTTTGTTTTGCAAAGGAAATGACTGAGTGGGAATCAAGGATGATGTCATCCCTGTCTTGTCTTTGCTGGTGTTACGCGAGTGCATAACACCTAGCTCCTGTCAAGGAGTACACGTGATCCAGCAACTGGGCTTGATATCATTTGGAAAGCGGACACATAGCAGCAACCAGGCTTGTACCATATGCTATGGACGAGCTGCAGAAACCAGACTGGCACCATATGCAGTGAGCAGAGTTCCAGCATGGAACCTGGACAACAACGGACAGAAACCAGGCTAGAACTGTATGTTGGTCGAACAGGGGCTCTCCCTATCAAAGGCGAGAGTGACGGTGATGAGGCCTTTGATCTGTTGATTGAAGGCAAAGGCACAAGATCAGAAGAAGCACAAAGTGGAAGCAATGGTGTATCAAACGCAAGGGGGCCAGTTTGACAGGAACGAGATGATTATGGAGATAGGTGTAGATCAAGGTTAGAGTTACATGAAAAAGAAGCAGGCTTTATATAGTACTGGGTAGCCAGCTTATGTAATGATAAGTATAACTGGAATACTAGAGGTTTAATGAGAGATAAACCTCGAGGGGAATAAGTCTGAGTAGTGCTACCGAAAGGGTCTGATCACGGAGTCAATAGGATCGGAGTTCATATAAATAGAGAGATCGAAAGGCGCTGATCATGGAGGCAGTAAGTGATCAGCATTAATTATGAGACATAAAAAGGAGCTGATCAATGATCAGCGACACTATGGGGAACAGCGATGTGTGCCCATTTGGGCTCAATCGCTAAATAGTCTGGGATCTTGGGGTCAATGAGAGCAGAGTCAGTGAATACTGACTTGGGGAAGGAATCCCAATCCAGAGTATCTCCCCAGGAATAATTCAGGGTGGGGTTGAAAGGGAGTGTGGGAATGATAGGGTTCCGTCGGGCAGGGCGAGTAGCATGAGCATACTGACATGGTGGACGAGGAACAAGAGTTGGCCGGGGACCGTACTATAACATTACCCCTGGTGTAGATCTGAGCCACCAGCTCAGAAATCATCTCCTGTAGGGTCATCCACATCAGTGACATCCCAAGCAGTGGCGTCCAAGTCTTCTCAGGGACAGATGGAGAGGGAGTGACCTTCTCCTCTGCAAGTTCCACAGTGAGCTTGAGGGCACCTATATTGAGGATGTCCTGGGGCGGTCGTATTGCAGATGGAGTATGTATAGTGGGGACAGTCGACGCAGATGTGTCGGTGACTTTTACAGATGAAATAAGGACCCATGTGTTGGTACTGCTCTGGAAGGGGTACAGGGGGTCGTTCTGCAATAGATGCAGGGGAGCATATATCTCCTGCAGATACACTCCCATTTCCAAGTGGGGCTGAAGTGGGGGAAGAGATGGTACTGTCGGTAGAAGGGGAGGTGGGCCTGGAGGTAGGGACTCTGTCCATAAGTAGTTGGGCCAAACTGGTGGAAAGTATATGGGCGGGGGAGATGGCGAGTAGATCCTGAGTGCAGACAGAGGCCAGCCCGTCTCAGAGTCGAGTTCTTTGACTGGATTCTGTGGGGGGATTGGTGGTGGGGGAGACTGGAGAGGGTACGGATAGGGAGGCGGCCTCGTTGATGGCAGTGGTGGGGGTAGAGAAAGGGTCTGGAGAGCCATCTGCATCTCCAAGACAATCTGCTGCAAGGAAAGGGGTGTGAAGGCACTCCACGTGTCGCTTCCTGGACAGTCCGGAGGACATGGGGGTATCATAGAAGCAGAGTCATTCAGTTTTGGAGAGGGAGGCCAGGATGGGGTGAAGAACTGAGGATAAAATTCCAGTGGGTAGGAGGACGATACAGAGGTTGAACCCTCCGA
>JBBPNY010000716.1:0-12829 GCA_038091165.1 Rubroboletus pulcherrimus
CGGCACCTGCATGGCCGCCATGGGGGGCGCTGTGTACGGAGGAAACAAGGGGGGTCCGACAATCATCGGGAATGTACAACCAACCCTGGAAGGTAAGGTTGACCCCATCGTACAACCAATCGTTGGGGCGGGCACAGGGAAGGAGACTGGTGCCAAGAGACATGGCAGTGAGAGCGTTGACAACCAAAGGGTCAGTGGTGGAGGAGGTGGCGATCTTATCAATGATAGCAAGGTCGAGGAACCGGGAGAAAAGGGAGTTGGGAAGAAGTTGGAGGGTGGCATTATCCCCGGAAGTATCGATCGTATCCCATCAAGAGAGGGCGTCAATGGGGCCCATTTGGGAGCCAGGGAGGTGGGTAAAGGTAAGGTCGTAGTCCTGTAAGAATATCTGCCATCAAGTGTGGCCGGAAGAGAGCTTGCGAGGTTGTTTAAAATACAACAAATTCTTGTGATCGGTGAGGATGGTGACGGGAAGGCCAGTACTGTGGAGGTAATGGTGCCATTCTTCCAAACCATGGATGACAGCAAGGAGTTCTCTGTCATAAATGTTGTAGTTCCACTTGGCCTGTCCGAAGGATTTCGAGATGTAGGAGCAGGGATGGAGATCACCGTTGCCATCCTTCTGCATGAGTACTCCTCCTGCGGCGGTCAAGGAGGCATCAGTCATAACAAAAAAAGGTTTCGTGGGGTCCGGGGTGCGGAGGACGGGTTGCTTTAAGAACACATTTTTGAGTATTTGGAATGCGCGTTCTTGATCGGCCCCCCATTGCCAGAGTGCCCCTTTATGGGTAAGATCATGCAGGGGACATGTGATATCAGAGAAGGCAGGAATGAATTTTTGATAGAAGTTGCAAAATCCTAGGAAAAAGTGCAGTTTAGAGACATTAGCTGGGGGATGCCAGTCTTCAATGGCGGAAAGTTTGGTAGGATCCATCTTGATGCAGTCGTGGGATACGACTAGGCCTAGGTATTCAACTTCAGCAAGATCGAAGTGACATTTCTCTGGCTTGAGATAAAGGTGTTGTTCATGAAAACGTTGGAGTACTTTAAGAGTCCATTCATGGTGGGTGGCATTGTCAGAGGAGTGGATGAGGACATCATCCATATAGACGATGAGCCATCCTTCAGCGATGAAATCAGCAAAGGTGTTGTCCATGTAGTCTTGGAAAGTGGCTGGGGAGTTGCAGAGCCCGAAGAACATGACTGTAGGTTCATACAGTCCGAAGGGAGTGACAAAGGCAGCTTTCCACCGATCCTTGGGTTTGATCTGGACATTATTGTATCCCTATCGGATATCCAATTTGGTATAGATAGATGATCCCTTAAGTTTGTCGAGGAGGTCATTAATCCGGGAAAGAGGGTAGGCGTTTTTCACAGTATGGCTATTGATATATTGGTAGTCTTGACAGGGGCGAAGTTTCCCATCTTTTTTTTGTATGAAGAAGAATGGTGCGGCCTGAGGGGATTTGGATGGTTGGATTTTGCCATTGGTGAGGTTTTCTTTGACAAACGTTTCACAAGCGGCAAGTTCTTCGGGATTAAGGGAGTAATTTGAGGCACATTTTGGTACAAAACTTGGGAGTAAACAAATTTCATAATCAAACGATCGTGGAGGGGGTATTTCTGTGTTTTCTTCCTTGGTAAAGACATCGGAGAACTGTCTGTATTTTTCTGGTATGGTAGTCTTCCGTTGTGTGGCTTCTTGGGCCAAGGTTGTGGATAGTGTCACCTTTCGGATTTGCTCAGGTAGTCTGTCAAACTTCTTGAGCCAGAGTTTGGCAAGCTTGGCATCAACATCATTTCTGAGATACCGTAAGAGGTACCGTTGTCCAAGGGTTTCTAGACCATTCCTTTCTCGTGGGGCAGTTTGGGGGGAAACGGTGACCTTTTGACTGGTCCAATTGATGATGGGATTTTGTTCCGCTAGCCATGACATTCCTAAAATAATGTTCTGGTGTTTCCCACTGGAGAGGATGAGAAAGTTGCAATTTTCTTCATCGTTATCCACACAGATGTGGAGTTTAACCTTGTATCGGATTTCTCCCATCCGGTTCTCGGTTCCATCGGCATTATAGGCTTGACAAGGTCGGGATAAAGGAATGAGATGGAGGTGATTTCGTTTGGCAAAGGTGTAGTTGATGAAACAGGCGGTTGCTCTGCAGTCGATTAGTGCTGGGGTAGACACAACATTTTGACCTCCCACTGAGGAAAGAGAAAGGGGAACAAATATCAATTTCTCTTTGCGGGGTACAATTACAGTGGGTAGGGTAGAAGAGCTTGACGTTGTTACAAGTCTCCTATTCAAAAATCCATTGTTTGTATCTGATGGACCTGTTCGACTTCTTCAGTTGCATGGGGTTCTTCAGCCTCTTCGTTGTAGCTCATCTTTAGTGTCCGGAGAATTTTGTCACGTTTGGTAGATTTTGATAATCCAGAAATATAGAAGTCTAATTCATCGGAGATCTGGTTCTGGACAGTCTGGACGGTTCAAACTCGTTCGGGGTTACGAGCAGGACGAAGAGGTGGGGAGGATGAAGCTGAGGAGTTCTGTGGTCAGTATTGGGAATGTCCAGGATGCTTTCGACTCATACATCCAATTTTGTGACAGATGTAGCATCACTTTTCACTGTTATGGTGTGCTCTCTTGGGACCGGACAAATGGATGCGATCCACCTCCATGGTGTTTGGGTCCCTTCTGGTGGTTTGGAAGGTTCCTCTTTTGAGGTCATGGAGACATCCGTGGTTCTGGACTTGCCGACCAGCATTGGTTTGCCATTCCTTGAGTGTCTTTGGCTCGGGACCGTGTAGAAGGTCTGAGGCTAATTTGAAGGGTAGTCCTGCGGCATAGTAGTTGCGGAGGATGGGACCATTTTCTTCTTCGGTCATGCCGAAGAGGCCAACCATTAAGGTGAACCTGGTGTTGTAGTTCTTTAGGGCTGTGGCTGTGGCTTTGTCCATTTTGATGGACTTTAGTTGTTGTTGGGCATTCTCCGCTTCGTCTCTAGAGGTGAAGGCACTTTTAAACTCCTTCTCAAACATCGACCATTTCTTGTAGTCGGGTTTGGTAGCCAGTTTGGTATAATACCCTTCAGCAAAGACCCTTCCCTGCCCTTCTCCCATATGGGCTAGGGCGACTGTGACGGCTTTATGTTCCGTCATTTTATCTTTTGTGATATCGTTATAAGCTCTGATAGCGTTCAGCCACCAATTTGCGTCTTCCACTTTTCCCATAAAGTCCTTTGGAAGTGCTTCTTTTCCCATTGTATCGGAGTCGTCGGAGTCATTCTCCTCTTCGTTTTCAGGTTCAGATTCTGGTCCGGGGAGATGTACGTCAGAAGGAGGGGAACGTTCTCGTATCTGACGTTGGATTGGGTTAAAACCTATTCAAGTTGGTGTGGGGGTAGGGGAGTTGGTATGGAGAGAGCAATGGTGTTGTTCAAGTTGCCTTTGGGTCCGTTGGTGTTGAGCGAATTCATTCTGTCTGATAGTGACAGCGGCCCTTTCTTGTAGTAATTGATGTTTGTAGTAAGCCCTGTCCTCAGCTGAGAGGTTTGGGTCTTGGAGGATATCCTGGATGTCCGAAATATTGGGCAAAGGCTTGATAGCGGTGGCGGGTAGTATGAGCTAGTTCTTTTGTTACGATGCGTACAGCTCCATAAGTTCTGGACCGTAGGTGAAGTATAGAGAGAACTAGTAGCTGGCACTTACAGTAGCCAGAAGACTTTGTTGGAAGAGATATGCCATAAAATACGCTGTAATTGCATAGAACTAGCTGGGGAGCTAGTACTACATCAAGGGGGTTTATCCCCCCACCCCCTCACACGACACGACACGACACGACACCCCACCCCAAATTTCACCGCACTCTGTTGCTTCTTCGGCACTGTCACCACCCTACAACCACCACCACCACACTTCGCACTGCTGCTATCTCTCTCCACCTTCCTTCTGTACCGTGGACGCTCTGCACCCCGAGTACTTGTTCACCACAGCCACGCATATCCCACCTCATCCCACCCTCTGAACTTCAGCAATCTCAGGTCAGCACAACTTATTAAGCCTGGGACATCTAAAACGGCCGGCAGGAATGGTGGACCGATGGGGGAAAACCCTACATCGGGGCATTTGTCAGAGTGGAGACGTGCGACGGAGCACAAGGGGCTCCCATAGACTAGCTAGAGTGTCCTACATAGGGTACCCACCCCAACAGAACATAAATTGGATTCAAAAAAAAAAAAAAAAAAAAAAAAAAAGGGGGTTTATATATGTTTACACGAGGATGCACAGACCATGCTGTGAGTAACGATAGCGGTAACTAGATGTACTACAAGGCCAGAGTATCCTTTAAGGGGATAGTCTTAGAAACCGGTAGGTACAACGAAACATAAGGTGAAACACGAACATGGACAGGGGAAGGGCAGTGTGGTTCTGTGAGTGACAGACTAGAAGGAACTGTAGGTATGGTACAAGTAATAGGGTTTAACATATCAGAGCTGCATAGGGGACGGGGAGCATGGAAGAGAAAGGGGAAGATTGAAGGGGGAGGTATGGACAAAGAGGAAGCCGTACATGGGGGTGGGTTGGGTTGTAACACATCACCCTCCCAGCTCTCGCAGTTCCTCAAGCATGCTGAAATGGATCTTCACATCACTGATGCCACCATGTATGAGAAAAAACTTCTGGCGCAGCACATTGATCCTGATATTGTTGGTGACATCAATGACAAGATGCTGTTGGGAATCAGGATTCCAACTGGTCATATAATTCGTCTGAAGAAACCATGCTCCTTCTGGTGAAACTGCCAAAGGAGATGGACTCCCTAGCCCACTCTTTCAACCAAATGACTGGTGTTGCAGGAGCAACACACGCAGAGGCTTTAAGCTAGGGAGCTGACCACTATGGGGACCAAGACTAGTTTGCAGGCTAACACCAAGCCTGGCAAGGGGTGTGAATAGAAGCTGGTAGAGTTGCCTTAATATCAAGGGTAATCTTTGAGGAGCGAAGGTCCTGCTGTAGATACAAGTGGACTAAACTAAGGGAATAGGCGTTAAGATGGAACCATATTTATAGGGATGCTTCTATGGGCAGTGCTTCCAGAACAGGAAGCACTGAGCTCTGTTGTTCACCTTATTCATCTATTGCCTCCATCTATTGCCTCTGCTATTGCCTCCATGAATGCCTCCATGATTGGGAATAGTAGTTGGCATTGATCAGGATCTGATGGATATCAATAGGATCTTATTGGTGCCAATCGGGGGATCTGATGGCTCAGGGACAAGGCTGTCTCAGGACAAGTAGGGAAGAGTGTACATGATGTGGATTGTGTCGCAACACATCTGGGTCACACACAGTGAACGGTCATGTGCCAGAATTGTGCAGGTTATGTGATCGCGAAGTCACGTGCCAACTGAGTGAGCAAAAGGGATTTGAAAAGAGAGGGGAGAAATGGTGTGAAGAGAGGGGTTATGTAACAGCTGGAACTACTATAGTTTCCAGAACTGCTATGATGTCTGAAATAACTAAATCCACTATGGATCCACTCTCAGTCACTGCTATTGAGCAAGCAGCTTTGCTGCACTGCCAGCAGACCCAATTATGCAAGCACACTGAAGGCAACTCCAGCAACAAGGAAACTGCGAGGAAAATTTCTGCAGTTAAGTGCAAGCAACAGGATCCGCCCTTCGCCACCCAGAAGCAACATTCAGGACAACAACAACAGGAACAAGGCTCAACTCAGAGGAAGGACACTCCTCAATTCAGGTGCAAACAGAAGTGCAACAGACACCCCTCTGAGTGGAAGAAGAATAAAGAAGCACACTACGTTGCCTCCTTGGTCACAACATCAGTTCTGGATGTGCGCAAGTTTGCACACACTACCGGATCTACCAACTACAGCCCACCTGCCTTCTCTCAGACCATCACTGCCTTTGACCTCACCCATGACATGGACATCCAGCCCTCTCCAGAGGACAATCCGGACCCTCAAGACCTGCATCCCCACTATTTCCACTCTGTCACTGTCCAAGCTCCTTGAGTCCCACTATGTTGTCATGAATTCCGACAGTGTGGACTCTCCTAGCCCATCCACCTCTAAGCATGTCAAGCTATCTGACCACTTATCTGCACCTGCTGCTCCCTCCTGACATCAGGACAAGGAAGATACTGTTTCCCTTGGAACTCTGGTTCCTGAGGATGCCTCCCTCCTGGCCCAATACATCAATGAGTTCTATCTCACTGATGAATGGTCTGAGGACATTGCAGAGATGGACTATGAATTCAGGCAAGTCCTTTTGCCTTTCACACTTAATCCAAACACTGATGATGTGCAATGTTCATTCCTGCCCTCATCTACAGCTGTTAAGCACATCCATATGCATGTAGTTGATAATGATAATATATATGTTCATTCTGAGTATTTGGGAATGTAAAGGTGATTTTGGAAGATCAAGTTAGTGTCATCATAGGACCAATCATCTGGACAGGCCCAAGAAAGGAGGCTAGTACTGAGAGACATGGCTGTTAAGGTATCAGCAATGAGGGGGTCCACTGCGGTAGAGGAGGTGATCTTGTCAACAATAGCAAGGTACAGGGAATGGGCGAAAATGAAGTCAGGAAGTAACTGAAGAGTGAAGTTGTCTGCAGAAGTGTCCACAATGTCCTGGCAGGACAGGCTGTCGGCAGGAGGTTAAGGACTAGTAGCAGATACTCTGAAGTAACCTGAGGACTTATTGAGACTTGAATGCCAGGAGATACATGGTATATTGTGTAGAACTAGCTGGAGAACTAGGTTCTACAGGTGGGATTTATATAGAGTACAGGAGTGCTATGAGGCCTAAGATTCCTGTAAGGGAAATGCTCAGGAAACTGGTTGGAACATGTCAGAGATAAGAGAGAGCATGTGGAGATAGGGACTAATAGTAGGAACATGGTGATGGAAATGGCAGTGTCAGTCCTTGTGTGGAACATGAGACGAAACAGAGACCAACATAATGATACAAGTAGAAATGAAGAAAGATGATAAGAGGCATGCAGTCCAATGGTGAGGCTGTACTGCCGCTAAGGGTAACTATGAACGGGATAAGGGTAATGGTGAAAGAGATAGTGGAGTGGGAGGAAAGGAAAACAGGTAATAGTTGTAAGATGACCATTGGGTTGTAACAGTAGATATATAACATGGTTGACTGGAGTCACTGGACACTACCTTTCAAGCAGTGATTGCACACATTGTGCTGTTGCTGCTACATGCTCCCTGGACTCTCACAACACCCTCCATACCCATGGGTGTACCCACTGTGGGTATGGGTGTAGGTGCTGATTTTCCATACCCACACTGTTACCCACATCTATTAGGTGGGTGTGGGTACCAATGCAAATACCCACCAATATACCCATGCATTTGCCTAAGTAGGATATGCATATGCTAAATATGTAAGTCATTTAAATGGCTTTATCTCTGTTACTGCTGATCCATTGTTAATATCACCTACGAGCTTGTCTTTGGACACAACTGGGATTTTTGTAGTATTTCAGCCACCCAGAATCAGCAATATGCTGAGCTGTGTAAAGATTGGATAGGGTGTTTCCAAAATAACACAAGGTTCATCAATTGGGTGGAATCCTAGTCAAATCCACTTCAACTTTGTTACAAGATTTGCAAGCACAGGGTGGGTGACATCAGCTTGTGGTTGATGAGTTGCAAGAATAGTCTTGACAATATGCTCTGATGTCCTGAGAATGTCATTGAAATACTCATTATATGCATCAATGAATGTGAGGCATTCATCTATCTTAGCAGTCCCAAAAAGATGCATAAAAGGCAATAGCTGCATAGATAAAATGTTGTTCAAGATGTGCATGAAGCCTTCAATCCCAAATTCTTCCAGAATATGGAGCATTAGTGCAACCTCTGGAGCATAGAATAATGGCTGCATTTTCATCTCCATATACAACACCATGCTCTGGCAGTCTTCATCACTGGCATAACAGGGTTCCTCTCTAACTCCTAGCACCCATTCTGAAGCCTCAGCTGGAGTGATCACTTGAATCAGTGAAGCCAGAAACTCTAAAACAGAGAACATAGGGCCAAATGTTGCCACAAAATACTAATTGGTCAAATAAATAATGACTTATGCCCATGAAGTTGGGATTGAGATTTTCATACATAAGGGACATATTAAACAATGCATCGCTTTCAAAACACTCCAAACTAAAAGTGCAAGCAAAGAAACGAGCAAGTGCATGGTGACCAAGAATACATGCAGAGGGAGTTAAGTTGTTGTCCTTGGTTTTGAGCCATGTGTTCACAACTGTTGCATGGATCTTCTTGACCTCCTCTTCAGATTTCATAAGAGATGTAGTACATTTTTGAACCTTTCAGTATCCATGTCATTGCCTTGTGCGATTAGCAGACAGATGGAATAGGATTAGAGTTTCCTCTCGTGATGCATGAATAGCATCTAAATCATTAATCGAAATTAGCATACATGTATGCTAATATAGAATTTATTTATTTACCAATGTCAAAGAATTCAATCAACCAAATAGCTTTCTTATGGAGAATTGTGGTATACTTGTAAATTTTCTTTTGAGCATCAGCTGCATCATGTGGAGTGGAGCTGGATTGCTTCTCAAGTGATGTGGCTTGAATGGCCATGCAATTGGCCATACAATCCTCCTGAATCATGGTAACATGGTGGTTACCATTGACAAGAAACATCTGTGCTCCTGCCCTGAGGGCTTCATCTGTCCAGCAAATTGAGTTGTTGTATGCTGTTTGTTTCCTTTGTAGTATTGTCTGTTCCACCCACAATATAAGATCATTTCTGTTAGAATATTATCATACAAAATGCAGTATAGCCACTGCTTACTTTAGCAGTTAGTTATTTCGAACCTTTGTATTGTAGCTTATTTTAGTGTCTATTTTACTAAGTGTTCTATAGCTTCTACAGTTTCATGAGCACTTGGATTGCATGCTTTGCCTTGTGGTTTCTAAGACCTTCACCAAGCAAATTGTTACAGATTTTATGGATATGGGCAGGATTAATTGGGTGAGGATTGTATTGCTGGTGAATAAGCATTAGGCCACTGTCCAAATCATTGTCATCTAATAATCTACTCCAAGTACCAGTCAACAGCCTGCACAGCCACACCCTGGAAGCACTGAAAGCACCCTAGGAGTTGCACAGCCACTGGAAGCACCCTAGGAGCAACATAGCCAAAGATGTGCACAAGTATACCCTATAGTTGCACACAGCCTATGTATATGTTGAGTGGAATATAATAAATAGTCTAGCAGGTGATAATGATTTGATGTGCAAGTATATGATATACATAGTTACAGTATGCATATGAGATCCACAAAGTATACCAAAAGTGCACCCAGGGGTGAAGTCAAAGTATAGGAAAAAGCATACACAAGCATCTCAAAAGCTACAAAAGTGTAGCACAAGTGTAGCAAAGTCAACCCAAAGTCTGCATGAAAAGTATAGGAGTATGTACCAAATGAGTGAAGAAAAGTGTACCAAAAATGCAGAGAAATATCCAGCAAAGTGTAAGAAGGATATGGAAAGTGGGTGTGAACAGTGTACCAAACTGAAGTGTAATAATTTGGTGCACAAGTATATGATATAGTTATGCACATGGGATAGGTAATACTCCACAAAGTGTAGCATAAGAGTTGCAAAGTGCATGCAAAGTGAGGCCAAAGCATAGGGAAAAAGGATGTGAATGTGTAGCAAAGTCAAGCCAAAAGTCAGGATAAAAAGTGTAGAAAAGTGTAGCAAAAATGCAGACAAAGATGGACCAAAGTGTACCAAAGTGTACCAAAAACATGTACCAAAGTGCAGTGAAAAGTGTAGTTGACTTGTAGTTAAATGTGTGCAATTGAAGGTGAAAAACAAGAAGGAACAGGACAGACATAGCACAAGTACAGTATATGATATAGTTGCATAAGAAAAGGCAAATCTGATAATAACCCCTGGATATAGTGGCAGAGATGGGGATGAAGTGCTTATGTAACCTCATGTTTGTGTATATAAACAAAAAGAAAGTTGGTGGCTGTGCTAAAACACTTCTTAACACTGAACCATCACCTTCCTGATTTGGAAGCACCCAAACAAGACCAAACAAAAGAGGATGTACAACAACATTGTAAGTGTAGTGAAGTACTGTGCAAGTATATGCTAAAGTTGTACTGTAGCTGGAATGGAACAAGCCAGAGGATGTTGCAGTAAGTGCCATAGAGTCATAAATGAGGATGGTGGCATAAGTATTTGGAATACTTATACAAGCTCAAGAGGTTATCATTATGTAGCAATAGATATACATGGCGAAGATAAGAGGGTAGTGTGTAGGTTGATGGAATTCATGCTAATGCACAGACAGGTTGAAGTGGAGGCAGGGGTAACACTATGTATGTACATATACTCAGATGCAGACACTGTTATGACTCATGACAACTAAGTCGGCAGCCAAGGCTTCCACTGGCTGGACAAGTCATCTGCAGTGCACACTAACGCTGGCAGTCATGGATGAGGTGACAGAGTGCAAAAACTTAGATTCCCCCCTGAATAGGCAAAAGGAAACAAATGGATTTGACTAGGGAATGCCAGTCCAAATGCTACTCTTATATACATTACAGGATTGTGCACAGACCAAGCAGTGTGCAGAATGATCTACTATGTAGAGAATCATTAAAAAAGCAACCCTGTGAGAGAAGAGTGGAAATTAAAGGGGTGAGGTTCAGGGTTGACAGAGATTAAAGCCATGAGCTATGACATCATAGGTTCTAGGCCTAATCATGTGTGCATTCCCACAGTCATGTGCTCCAGGTCTTGTAATGTGAAAAGACAAGAGATAAGTTGGAAAATGTTTGAAAATAATCTATATCATAACAGATAGAGGTACTGTATACATTGATACATGGATTGAGATGCAGAGAGGTGAACAGGGAGAGTTGAGAAGGATGAATGAAGTTACATATTGGGATTTGGTAATGATGAACAAGTGATATAAAGAACATGAGATGTCATTGAAGGAAATGGTTGAGTACTTCCATGGCTGTGGAGTGCTTTCATGGCTGTGGGAGCACTTTCATCTATCTCAGATGTGAGTGTACTTCTGTTGGAATAAGGAGAGTGCTTTTATGGCTGTGAGACATTTGAGATGAGTGCCCCCACTTTTGGCTCCTGATGGGCTCTGGTGCCACCTTGCACTAATTCACGCTGGGCTGAAATATGGGGGAGTGCTTCCACCACCCATGGAAAAGAGCACTTCCAGCACATCCATTACAGACCCTCTGCAGCCTGGGTAAGATTATTAGGTGCTCCTCAGGAATGCTAGAAAGGGTCAGATGTTGGCTGAAAGGCAAGGAAATGTTAGGTATGTGTCCCAGCCCCCTCCAGGAAAAGAGGGCCTTGCAGGGCAATGAGTGTTACATTAGTAACGCGGAGCCTAGCGAGCAACCACTCAAGTGTAGGCTGAGGACACATAGAGGGAGGGAGGTAGGCTTTGCAACAAGCTTGACGTTCGGCACAGGGAGAGGCTGCGACCAAGTCCCTAACACAAAGGCTGTCTCGTGGCAGTCACACTTGTTGGGAGGTGATCTGTCGCGGTACTGTCTCCTACCTTACTACCCGCAGGTATAAGGGCTCAGAGTCTCACTACCCTAGTATCCTTAAGATATAGGGGCTCGTGGATCTCGGTTAAGCTCACATGAGATTAACCGGCAAACTCGACTAGAAACCACGTGTATTAAATGTAGAACTAGCTTAGGCTTTACAAGTACAGAGGTGCTACTTTATATATATAGGATCCCGAGTACACAGACCAAGGCTGGGCAGAGGGAGAGGTCTAAGGGTGTCTGTAAGTGGTAAATGGTAAAGGGCATTGCCCTATGCTGCACTTGTGCAACAAGTGCTGCCAGCAACAACTCTAAAAGGTTAGTTGTGGCGAAGAATAAAAGCGTGGGAACATATTATGTAAGTATGAAAACGAACACTTAGGTGAAAGGATGGAGTTCCTAAGCCTAAGTAGGTTCGTTGTGGTTCGGAACATTAGTACATCGAGTACTGAAAGAATGAGCTGAAACGGGTAAGAAATGAAAGAGTTACAACTACACAAACAGTGACGAACACTTGACGAACTGTGGCTGTGTGGTTCGTTCGTGGTGTGGGAAAGTAGCTAGAAAGTGAAGGGGAAAGAGTATTTAAGATAAAGGGATCATACGCTCTAGATGGTCTTGATAAGTGAGTATGGAATAGGCATGGTGTTACAACCCAACCTACCCCCACGTACGGCCTTATGTTTGTCCATACCTCTCCCTTCGACCTTCCCCTCCTCCTACCACGTTCTCCGTCTCCTATGCAACTCTGATACATTAGGTCCCCATTACTTGTACAATACCTACGGTTCCTTCCTTTGTCCTTTACTCACGGAACCGCACTGCCCTTCCCTTACCCATCATCGTGTTTCAGATCCACGTTTCATCGTACCTACTGGTTTCCTAGGCTATCCCCTTATAGGATACTTAGGCCTCGTAGTACATCTAGTTACCGCTATCATGACTCACAGCTTGGTCTGTGCGTCCTATGTACTCATATATAGACCCTTTGGCGTAGTACTAGCCCCCCAGCTAGTTCTACGCAATATACCGCGTATCTTCTGGCGTACACAGAATCCCTCCTAAGTCTCCAGGCTACTTCTGAGTGCCTGCTACTAGTATCTTAGTACGCTTCACCTTGGTCCAGAACCTACGGTGTGATAGCGTCGTAACACATGGGGAGCGATAGGGAGTCCGTATGATCCTAGGTAAAGTGTTACAAACCAACGG
>JBBPNY010000717.1:0-12812 GCA_038091165.1 Rubroboletus pulcherrimus
TGGGAGAAGATATCAGTTGAGGAGTGTCAGAAGTTGATTGAGAGCATGCCTAGAAGGATTCAGGCAGTGCTCAAAGCCAAAGGAGGATACACTAAGTACTAATATATACCAAATACCCTATTTATTTTAAAAGCTCTAAAACTGTTCCAATGGTGTCCCTGTTTTAAAATTGATATAGCTCAGCGACCCCTGAGCCAAATCACATGGGTATTAGGTCAGCAGGTAGCCAGGGGTTTGTACATCACATGGTCTCACCAACACTAAGCGGAATTCCCACGCCTACAACTGCTATTTAACATACACTCCAAAACTACAAAACATTGGAACAGTTTTTGGAGTCACTGTAAACTTACCACTGTCCTGGAAAATACATCCGGTCTTCCACGCCTCTCTTCTCACCCCCTATACTGAAACTGATGAACACAGCCCCAACTTCCCCCGACCGCCACCAGATCTTTCAGCTACTGAAGAAGAATACGAAGTCAGCCATATCGTGAAACACCGGGGTACTGCCCACTGATGCTGGTATCTTGTTGCCTGGAAAGGATACCCGCTATCAGAAGCAACTTGGGAAGACGAACTAAGTTTGGGAAATGCCCCTGACATCCTGAAAGAATATAAAATCACCCATTATCTTTGAACCCCATGTCGGAACCCATTGAATACTCCCCTGCTGAAACCATCATCATTCCTGCCTCCAATATCACTTACGCTCTAGGCTATACTTCTTCCCAACTCACCTGGCTTCGAAGAACATTCAATATCTTCACTGTAAAAGGTCTCTCTGAAGCCCTCCGTCACCCCCATACCCACCTGTGCTTCTGTCGGTACGAGGATTGTCCCTGGCATTATTAACTCAATGGTCATCTTCCTCCCTCTCCCTCCCCCTGACTCTTCACTCCAAGTTCCTGAGATTCCCCCCATCAACATCCATCATTTTGGATTCATCGCCCGCCGACTGGTCTTTATCGCTGTCCTCCAATCACTAGATTTCAATGGCTTCCTTACAGTGGCTCAAATAAGTGTCCCAATGTTGGGCCATTTGAGAGAGACTTGACATTTGCAAGAGAACCAAAGTGAGTTAGCTCTAAGCCTTGCAGGGTCATCAATAGCCCTAACCCTTGCCCTGAGGATAACCCCTTAGTCATGTGATTTGGTTGCCATGGGATAGAGATATAACTATTTCAAAATGACATGTCATTGGGACACTTATTTGAGCAATATTTCTATTCTACAACTTTAGTACTTTGTATGCCCTCTCTTTGCTTTTATCACTGCCTCTAGTCTTCTAGGCATGCTCTCTATCAATCTTTGACATTCCTCAACCTCTATCTTGCCCCATTCCATATCAATCCTTTCCCAAAGCTCCCAAACCCCTCTTGGTGGTGTTGCATAGCTGTTGAGCTTCTTTTTGAGCATTTGCCAGAGATGTTCAATAGGATTAAGGTCTGGAAATTGTGCTGGCCAATCAAAAACCTTGATACCTTGAGATTCCAGCCACTCCTGAGCTCTTTCAGAGGTGTGCTTGGGGTCATTAGCTTGTTGAAAGATAATGCTCTCCTCAGGGATTTCAGAATTTTACATAGTAGGAAGCAGATTATCCTCCAAAATGGAGACATACTGCTCAGCATTCATCCTCCCTTTCACCTCTGCAAGGATTCCCACTCCATTCCAGCTCATGCATCCCCAAACCATCAAGGAACCTCCTCCAAACTTTACTGTCCCCTGTACCTCCTTGTCTTGCAAAGGTTTTCCTGCCACTTTCCACACATACTTCCTTTCATCGGACCCAATCCTGTTAATCTTGGTCTCATCTGACCAAATTATCTAATCCAGTCCTCCATACTCCAGTGTTGGTGCTTGAGAGCAAAGGCTACCCTATGGTTCCTATGCCTAACAGACAAGAGTGGTTTCTTTTTCTTAACTACAGCCTTTAGAGATGCAGACTTGAGCACATTGCAAACAGTCTGAGAAGAGACAGGAGAGGAGAGGGTAGAATTGATGAGATGGGTTGCCTGGACAGCATTTTCAACCTTGCCAGAGGTAATGCTAGAGACAATTCTCCTTCTGTCAGTAGGAGAAAGCTTGGAAGGAGGGCCTAATTTGATGTATTCCTTTCCTGGATGCATATATTTGATAAGCCTGGCCATAGTAGACTTTTCAAGACCACTTTGGGAGGATATTTGCCTAGCAGAAAGGCCAGATTCAGAGAGAAACAGTATATTGGCTCTAGTAGAGGCAGCAATGGGCTTTATGATGAAGTAGGGTTAGTTAGGTGGTATCCCTGCCCTTTATAGTGCTCAGGGTTATGTAAGTTACATAATAAGACAGGGTTGAAGCACAGCATCCATCAGAACATTATGTTATTTGCTGAATGATGACTGATAACATCATGGTCAAATAAGTGTCCCAATGATATATCATTTTAATATGGTTATATCTCAGTGCCATGGCAACCAAATCACATGACTAAGGGGTCATCTTCAGGGCAAGGGTTAGGGCTATTGATGACCCTGCAAGGATTAGAGCTAACACATTTTGGTTCTCTTGCAAATGTCAAGTCTTTCCCAAATGGCCCAACATTGGGACACTTATTTGAGCCACTGTATGAGCTAGTTCTTTTGTTATGATGCTTACAGCTCCGTAGGTTCTGGACTGTAGGTGAAGTATTGAGAGAACTAGTAGCTGGCACTTATAGTAGCCAGAAGACTTTAGAAAGTATACGCCAGAAGATACGCTGTAATTGCGTAGAACTAGCTGGGGAGCTAGTACTACAGCAAGGGGGTTTATATATGTTTACAAGAGGATGCACAGACCATGCTGTGGATAACAATAGCGGTAACTAGACGTACTACGAGGCCTGAGTACCCTATAAAGGGATAGTCTAGGAAACCAGTAGGTACAATGAAACATAAAGGTGAAACACAAAGATGGACTGGGGAAGGGCAGTGTGGTTCCATAAATGACGGATGGAAAGGAACTGTAGGAATGGTACAGGTAATGGGGTCTAACGTATCAGAGCTGCATAGGGAACGGGGAGCATGGACATCGAGCAAGAGGAAGATCGAAGGGGGAGGTAAGAACGAAGAAGAAGCTGTTGCAGGAGCAACGCTTGCAGGGTTAAAAAGCTCAAAAGCCAACCACTACGGGGACCAAAGCTAACTTGCAGGCTAACACGAGCCTGACAAGTGGTAGATGAAAAGGAAGCTGATTGAGTTGCCTTAATATCAACCAGGAACTTCGAGGAGCGAAGATCCTGTAAGTGATACAAGTGGACTAAACTAAGGAATAGGGTTTTAGGTTGAGGCCTTTATATAGTGTGCTTCTATGGGCAGTGCGACCGGAACAGGAAGCACTGAGAATCTATTGTTCACCTCAACCATCTATTGCCTCCGTCTATAGGCTCCTATTGCCTCCATGGAATACCTCCGTGATCGGGAACAGTACTCGGCGTTGATCGTGATCTGATCGGTATCTGTAGGATCTGATCAGCGCTAGTAGTCGGTGCCAATCTGGGATCTATAGCCGGTGTCTATTCGGGACCAGTAGTAGCTCAGGGATGGGGCTGTCCTGGGATCGGTAGAAAGGAGTGTACACGATCTGAGATCGTGTCTCGACGTGTCTGGGTCACGTGCGATGAACAGTCACATGCCAGGGAACATGCAGGTCACGTGATTGCAAAGTCACATACTGCCAAAGTGACAGGGAGTGAGCGAGAGAGAAAAGGTGTGGAGAAAGGGGTGTTTCGTAACAGAAGCCATATGTGGTGGGGGTGGGTTGGGTTGTAACACCTGCATCCTGACAAGATTACTATAGTAATATCACCATTAAATGCCCTTGAGGAGGACCAGGTATGTACCTTGCTTTTATTTACTACTGCTGTTCACAAAATCTATAGGCACACTGATTTCAAGAGCATCAGCAAATCACCTTTTTCGGGACAGTTACCACAGCCACTACATTAATTTACAGCAGTGTGACAGCATGACAGCAACACAGTGTGACAACGGCACAGCCATATATTCAGGTACATCTCGTACATTCCCTTCAGGGTCCCCAGAGTAGCACAGACTCAGAACAGGGAATAGACATTTGTGCTTGCTGGCATAGTATTACTAGCACACCAAAAGATTGTTGTACTAGTATATCTGAGTCTACTAGTACTAAGAAAAAAGTGTCCATACTATGAGTGGACTCGGTGAAAGGACCAGAGAAATGGACCAATGCTAAGACACACAACAACCCAGAGCTAACCTGAAGGCTAGGATTCAGGGTGTAGAAGTGGAATTCCAAAGCTAGGGATTGTACAAGCGCTATGCTACTGACTATATACTAACTACATAACCCTATGCCCTAATGACTAAGCTAGTCTAGGCAGGACTAGACCGATGATGCAACAGGGACGACTAATGATGTATGATGATGATAAAGGCTAGAATGAGCCAGAGAGGGGCCAGACCATGATGTAACAACTGGAGCAAGGGGAGTACAGGGAGTCAGTGTGAGTAGGAGGCCGAGCTGAGGATTGAACAGTAAATAAATAGGCAAACACTAGGGGAAGCCACAGAAGCCGTGGGGCAACACAAGGAACATGACTGATGGCAAGAGAAGTGACAAAGGCTGCAAGCGATGAGATGAGATAGCGAATAACTACCTAAGGATGTGAAATGAGACATGGGAAGTTGCCAGAGGACTGGAAGGAAGTAGCAGAGAGCTCTGTGAGACATGGCAAGAAAGTGTAGCATAGAGCATACACACCATGATTGTTTCACTCGGAGTTCTTCGTTGTATACCAACTCAGAGCTGCGCAGGTTTTGAACAACTTGAACTTGGCCAACTCAGAATCCATGATGTCCTCTGGCAAGCCTGAGAGGTACAACCCGACATTGAAATCTTTGGGGGATGGAGAATGCGCCAGTAATGCCATGCGGTAGGATACGTTTACTTGAATGGCCAGATGTGACCTGGGCCTGGGATGCAACCAGTCCCACCGTCGTTCATCCCTGCATATCCCTCCCATATCGTACAAATTCCCAGCTCATCAACTTGAACGACCATGATGGCTCCTTTCATCACCTCATCTGTACAACAATCTGCACAGAAACCAAAGCAGGCTGTGAAGACGAATAACCCACAAACACCTCTCAACTCGAGTCACTGGCACTCTTAAGTGCCGGCACTTGCTCAATGATGCATGAAGACAGTGATATTGAAGTTGACGAAGATGAGGAGATGGACACAGTCAGTGATTCACCTCATCTTGTGGATCATCAATAGAGAGGAGGGGGTGACTGGGCAGTGTGACAGGAATGGAATGTGATGGGGCTGTGATCCTTGGTATTGGGTCGTGTCGGTGTCTGGAGCCTACAGGTTGCGGGAGTTACCGGGCGAGTTTCCTAGCAACGAGCACACAAGTGGAATCTAAGTTGTAGAAGCAGTCAGTTTTCAGATATATGTGTTGGAACAATTTGTGGGATGTTACCACTGTACCTATGTATGTTGCGTACGTGTGAGCCGTTCCGGGTGGCTTCAAAGTAGCAAGTAAGATTCAACTGAAGTCAGCATAGATGACTTGGAAACCGAGTCGCTTGAATTCGGCAAGCATCTGTATGAACATTTTCTGCATAAGTCCATAAACAAAATGATGAATACTTGGGTCATAAAGGTGAGATCCGCTCGTGCTGATCCATTGCCAGAAGTGGTTGATGGCTAACGTTACAGGACTCTCGAAGTTTCCCTGGATTTTGTTGAGAAGCCAGGTCTTGATCATTGACTTCATGATGCCAAACGTCAAGGCGGAGACATTTGACTCTCCAAGGGTAATATCGCGTTGCACTTCATCCTGATTGGATGCACTGGATGTATGAGATGTGGAATCAAAAGCGGTCATCCCACCACTCCCCTCTAGCTCGTTCACTATGACAGAATGTGGGACAGAGCCGACTGCCAGGTTGCGGACTGTAACTTTGAGGCATACGTTGAAGTAACACCCAGAGGGTATGAACTCTGTGTTCTGTAGTTCCTCCATTGGCCGGTTGTCAGCTTCCCTGCCACCCAGATCTGGGTGCTCAGTGGGTGACCACCAGAGGACAGTGTCCTGCTGTGTCAGCCACCGTGCAGAACTAATATCAGACAGAATGAGGGGTTGGTCGCCGTTGATGTGCCCTATAGGAATGTCATAGTAGTTTGAAAGAGCAATTGAATGACTCAGATCAAGCCATATACTATACATAAGGTAGTGCTGCAGCATCTTTTGAGTGACATGTGTTTGCGAAGGAAAGACATCAAGACCACTGTCAAGGTATGTCTTTCAAGAGAGGGAGGGACTGGCATGATTGAGTTGGCTCAGATCAACTCCCGTGGTCTGGGCTTTATTGAGAATTAATCCCAATTCATCAACCATACAAGTCTTGCCTAGCTTGAGTAAAGCTCGCATCTCTAGTGGAACCTAGTAGAGTGGTGATCAGAAATGCCTCAAGTTCACATGGCATTAAACGCAACGCCTACCTGCCGTTCAAAGATACTGACATTCAGATTGTTCATCAAGCCTGTGAAGTGTTCCCGGACATCCTTGTAAATGTCTTCCTTGATGACCGCCTTGTACAAGTTGTTACAAGGAACATCTCTCGGCAGGTGTCGCGTGACCTTCTCCAACTGGTAGTACTCCATCACGGTGTGGAACAACTCGTCCCTAGGTGGATTTTCAAAGTGAAGGTAAGATTGCCTCAGAATACAAAGGGGAATGGGGGTGAGTTCTCCATCAACTGAAACCCACAACATGAAGCATCTGGAAATCTTGCTTGGTCGGGTCTGTACGATGTCCCAGCACTGTGTCGTTCGTGTCTGTGCACCTCTAAACATGGAAGGGACGACTGCAGACATCTCTCCGCCCCAACGTGCTTCATGCATCTTATGCCAACAAGGCTTGATCACTTTCAGCCAGGCTGAGTAGCTCAAGCCAGGATCTGGGAGAGGAAGACTGTACATGTCATCTTCTTCAGCCTCAGGACTTGGCCTCCACCTAGCCTTGTGGCTCATGACAGCAATACGTCCCTTTTTGGGATCCTTCTGCATCTCAATGTCTTCCATATCACTCTCTCCATCCTATTGCACCTTCCGTGAGGCACAAGAGAAGAATCTGTAACCTTGCTCTGCTTGAACTTGTCTACAGCCCCCGCAACTCTGTGATGCAACCAGTCAGGATACCCAATCCTTGGCACAGGATTTGAGACGCACTGCACAGCCGCAGGAATAGTGATCAGTTTCTGGGTCACAGAATCCAATCGTTTGATGTAATACTCACAGTCCAAAATTGAACGAAGGTTGAAATTGCCCAGGCCAGGATCTTTGAGCCACTTTCGGAGGTAGGTCCATTTGATGGATTCTTCTGCAGAGAAAATGGTGACCGGAATGGCTTGCTCGGTGATGGGAGTACCATTGGGCTTTGTGGAGATGATGAACTTGCAAGCAAGACCTTCATCTTTGACCATTTGGTTGCCCAAGAACATGGCAAGCTCTTGGCAGTGCTAATTGATGTAGACTTTTTGTCCAGCATACTTGGCAAGCGTCTTGGTCATACTTCTGTTCTTGGTGATGAGTTCGACAGGTTCCTCGTCTGAGAGTGTCTCTGCGCGAGTGAAGAGAGTGTCGAGCCACTGATTGGCGATGTTTGCAACAGCGCTGTAGCAATCCTCAGTAGTAGTGCCAAGCAAAAATTCCTCAAAGATTTTGGGACTGGAAGATTTTGATGAGTTAGAGTTCACCACATTGCTTTACTTCAGAACCTTTGAGCTCTGTGAGAGAACTGTCATCGTTGAGCACCATATAATGTTCATGTTTCTTGAGCAGTTTGTCTTCCTCCTTGGATGGGGGGAGAATCATTGCACAGTACTATGGCCTATCGAGCTCGAAGAAGATGGAGTTTTCGGAGTAAACATCATATTCCCCAGCTGCTGGGTTAAAGTTGTGGTATTGGTGATTTGTGAACCGTGCATGGATGAAGTGATCGAGTATGGTACATGGATATGAGATAGGGATAGTCTTGCTGCTGGTCAACTTGAACTTGAAGTTCTCCAGGACCACACCTGGAAACATGCACCAAATTCCATCTGTGTCCAGCCTGGCAAGAGGATGCCCGATCTGCTCCACCAATGCGCAAGCCATCTGGATGATCATTGCACCTGTGAGACAAGTAATCCCCACCATCTCCATTGAATGCCAATGTGCACCTTTGCACATCACATATCCGTAGAATGAGTTGAGGATGCACTTGTGAGCAAGCTCATCAAGGCAGAGACATTTGACTCTCCAAGGGTAACACCGCGCTGTGCTTCACCCTGGTTGTTCACACTCAAGGCACAAGATGTGGAGCCAAAAGTGGTCGCCCCACCACTCTGTTCACTACGACGGAATGCAGGACAGAGCTGACTCCGAGAAAGGGTATTGCTGGAGCTAACTCCAACAATATCTACCCATTGTGCAGGTCATCAGGTTATCCTTGGACCACCTGAGTGTTTAAGAGGATTCAGTCCCCATCCATTCGCACGAGTAAGTGAAGACCACTCTGAAGACAGTAGATCATGTTCGTGTAAGCTGTTGTGTGGACGTTGCGAGGACAGCGACAAGGAGAGAGCAACAGAAAAGTATCCAGCTTCCCAGAAATATTACATGTTGCAAGCAGCAACATGACTTCCAGCCAAAAATCACAAGACACGTATGAATGCGAATACAGCAAAGACTCAGACCTCGGGGGG
Source organism: Rubroboletus pulcherrimus (assembly GCA_038091165.1). Classification (NCBI taxonomy): domain Eukaryota; kingdom Fungi; phylum Basidiomycota; class Agaricomycetes; order Boletales; family Boletaceae; genus Rubroboletus; species Rubroboletus pulcherrimus. Next base: position 8,754 of record JBBPNY010000717.1, read on the forward strand.
GACAGAATGGGCTATTGGGAAGAAATTAGACAAATAGACCTAATGGCGAAATGGTACGTATGAGCAATGATGCTATCATGGAGTGAACTTGAAGTCCGGCAATGCTTGTGCCCATTGTGGAGTGGAACACCATTCTTGGATATGTCATGGCGAATAAGTCCGACATCAATGTTGGCATCCTCAAGCCTACATTGAGCTTCCTGCATCCTGAACCAGTATAGATTTCCCAATGCTTCTGACTCCTCGACCTGTGCACCAGTGAGCTTGTGTTCAAGGAGACACACATTGTGCTGGGCACATGCGACTGCCAGCACAAGTTGGGCATCCTCCCATTCACATTCCTCGACCTCTTTGTCTGCCTCGAAGCCCTGTGCAGATGTTAGCATGACATGGCACCTCATCACATGATCACGATGCTGCCCACTTTTATTGTACTAGCATCTGAACAGAGTACTTGAGGGGGATTGGAACTAAGCTTTCAGTTTTGGAATGGGGTGGCGTAGGGGATGAGAGACTCTCTGTGGAGCTTCAGTGCTCTGATGGCCGAAGGAGTCCCTCTGGTGGGAACTTCATCACTGGCACTGCAAGCAGCAAGTCAAGCAATATGATGGCTAATGGGTAAGACAGGAGAAATTGACGAAACACCCGGAGGTTTTGGGGCTTCAGTGGTGAAGGAAAGGTCTGGAGTGAGTGAACTGGTAACAGAAACGTTCAACTTCCTTGACTTGGTGAGTAGGCTGGCCACCTCAGGCTCCGAGTCAGGCTGTGGCTCAGAACTCGGCAGCAAGACCCGATCGTCTAAGTCCACATCTTGAGAGTCTGCTTGAACAGATGAGTCAGATGCCGCAGATGAGTAAGACATGGATGAGTGCTCGGTAGAGAACCTACTAGTGAGAGTGGAGAGAGACTTGGGAGCCTACCTTGTGCCACAAACTGGTTAACTTGAAGCCTGAGTGTTGCTGATATGATTAGTCATGATCAAATCTCTTCTGGAAATTACTACCTCATAGTTAACACAACCCACCTTGTGCAGCTCTACCTGTTACAAACCAATGTACCATTACTCCAGACTACTATCCCATTCCTGTGTTGATCTCCTAAGATCTACACAGCCCTCATTCCCCGTTTTACCTTAGCAGTTTTACTACTCCCTTTTGGTGTACCCTTAGACCAGTTCCTCTCTTCCTTTTGGAACCATGCTGCCTCTTTGATCCCATCACCTCATGGCATGCCTGCCTGCTTCCATGAGGTGTTTCTCCATTTAGATTAGCCTACCATCATGCATAGCTTGGTCTGTGCGTGATCAAGTAACATATATAAGCCCTTGCTTTGTAGAACTTGCTCCCCAGCTAGTTCTATGGAATATACCACATACTTTCTGGCCTGTTAGGAATCCCTTCTAAGTCTTCTGGCTACTTCAGAGTGCCAGCTACTAGTATCTTTTAATGCTTCACCTTGGTCCAGAACCTATGGTGCAGTAGCATCATAACACTACCCCCTTCATTTCATCAGCAGCATGATGCATTTCATCAGAAAATGCCTAAATCACTGTCTGCCGCCAAGCCAATCACGCTCTGAGGCATATGCCAGTGACTAGTAGAAGTGCTACTGGTATCTAAGTCAAGTCACAACAAACGATCGATTACATATTGCCTTTCGCTGGCAGGTGTCCAAGGCAGGTAAGTTCTCCACAACTAGTAAATGAACTACCCACCATTCATGTGTTAGGGCTATGCGATGCAGCACCACCCAGCCTGAGCCAGCCCTGTCTCACCTCAGGCTCGACCCCAAGCTCACCATAACGCCTGAGCACATCCAGCAGTGGCCAGGCTGCCTCTCCTCAACCTTTATGCCAAAATGCCTGCAGTGCCTCAAAAGGTTTTCAACATCTCGGGGTGTTGCCTCTCATCTTGCACAGAAATGATCCAATTGCAATTCTTGGGAGTGAGAATATATTGGACTTTGCATTAGGCCTAGCTTAGATACCATGGAGAAATACAGCTCCTCTGAGTACGGCTCCTCCACACCATCTTCTCCATCATCACATTCTTTCAAGTTACTCCCTGCCCCCAATGATGAGGACTTTGAGATGTTCTTTGAACCTGATCCCCCAGGTGTGCTTGACCTGTTTAACGAAGACCAACCAAATGGCGAACAAGAAGATTCTGGACCCTCCGTGGCTGCATCCACTACTCTCCTTACTCAGCTAGGACTTGGCCGTCAAATCCAGTCCTTCCCTGGTGCAGGCAAGGTTATCGCTATTGGTGAAATATTTCTTGATCACTTCAGGACAGACACATATTTGTTCTTTCGCCGAACCAATATATACTATCCATTCGTGAATCACAATGATTGGCAAATGGCCAACTATCTTCTTTGATCTGACCTGAGCATGGTGAAAATTGATGAATATCTGAGATTGAACTTGGTACGTCTTTTCAGTCAGCATACTCTGCATCGTTCACTCGATAATCATCTTCTCCTACAGATGCAAACTCTCCCACTTTCATTTCAGACTGCAAAGGAGTTGCAAGGTCGCGCCGAGCTCCTTCCAACTGGACCACATTGGAGTTACAGGATCATTTCTATGTCGCATCCCACCAAGAAACCGGTCATTCTGTACTACTGCGATTCTCTCAAGTGTATCAAATCATTATTCAATCATCCATACTACGCATCACACATGGACTACTCCCCATTCCGCATTTTTACCATGGCAGAGAGGACAGTCCAGGAATATAGTGAGTGGATGAGCGGTGATGTTGCATGGTGGATGCAAGTAAGTTGAACTCTCTTCCTACCTACTTGCACTGACTGATGTAGTCCAAGCTCCCAGAAGGTGTGACATTATGCAGGGTAATCCTATCCTCAGACAAGACTCACATCACCAATATTTGTGGTGGAAAGGCCACCCATCCCCTACTCATCAGCCTTGCCAACATCAAGACAGCCATGCAGAACAAGGCATTCTTGCATGCATTCCTACTCACCGTGCTCATGCCAATCATCGAGTTCCTTCACCCTGATCAGAGAATCTGTTCTGTCCTCAACGCATGCCTGTTTCATTGATGCCTTGACATAGTTCTTGAACCCCTCAAAACTGCTGCTTGGATTGGGCACATGATGTCTGACCCTGTTGGAAACCTCCAGTACTGCTTCACCCCACTTGCTCCATATATTGCCAATACACCAGAAGCCTGCATGCTGGCATGCGTGCATGGCAAGACCTCTCCAGTGACGATGGCAACATACAAAGAATTTGGTGACGCTTTTCAGCACGAACAGTGTATGTGCTGTTACGACGCTACCACACTGTAGGTTCTGGACCAAGGTGAAGCGTACAAAGATACTAGTAACTGGCACTCTGAAGTAGCCAGGAGACTTAGGAGGGATTCCTAACAGGCCAGAAAATATGCGGTATATTGCGTAGAACTAGCTGGGGAGCAAGTTCTACAAAGCAAGGGTTTATATAAGTTACAGGATCGCGCACAGACCAAGCTATGCACGATAATGGGCTATTCTAAATGGAGAAGTGCCTCATGGAAGCTGGCAAGCATGCCATGAGGTGATGGGATCAAAGAGGCAGCGCAGTTCAGAGAGGAAGAAAGGAACCGGTCTAAGGGTATATCAAAAGGGGGCAGTAAAACTGCTAAGGTGAAACAGGGGAATGAGGGCTGTGTAGATCTTAGGAGATCAACACAGGAATAGGATGGTGGTCCGAAGTAATGGTAATACTTGTCCACTGGGTGGGAAAGGAAGGCCAAGGTTCTAACGTTGTAAGTAATGCAGAGTAGGAGAGGGCCGAACCGTTGGTTTGTAACACAGGCATGACTATGCTCACCCAACTTGCTTGTATTCCATGCAATCCGACAGAAGTGGAGAGATACTTCGCTCAGTGCAAACAATTTAGGCTGAGCGGGGTTGCAGTGTTACAGTACGGTCCCCGGCCACTTCATTTTCCTCGTCTACCATGTTGCTCTGCTCCTATTGCTCGCACAGCCCCTTGGAACCCCCCTCCCTTCCCACACTTCCCTTCGACCCCACCTTGGACTATACCTG